>CM046664.1:101452527-101540901 GCA_025594165.1 Tamias sibiricus
TGTTATCTGACTGAGCAAGCTCTGGACCTTAAAAGAGAGAAAATGGAATTTTATGGTAATAAAGATGCAAGACATAGTTAATATTTATTCACAGAGTGTAGCTTAGTAAAACTAGAAGAGAGACCACTTATATTGCTAGATCAAAGGCAGGCAAAACAGAAAGTTAGATCAGGGAGATTGTTTTGTTTAGCTTTTTTGACACTGGTTACCCAAAGACTTGACAAAAACAACGTAGAGGAAGAAAAAAGTTTATTTTGGCTCATGGTTTCAGACGTTCAGTCTATAGTTGGCCAACTCCAGAGCTTTGGGTCCAAGGTGAGGCAGAACATCATGGCAGAATGGTGTAAGGAAAGAAAGCAGCTCAGGACATGTTAACCAAGAAGCAGAGAGAGACTAAGCTCTGCCCATTATGGACAAAATATAAAACCCCAAAGTCACACCCTCAGTGGGTTTACTTCCTCCAACTATACCCTACCTGCCTAAAATTACCTACAGCTAATCAATATCAGTAGACTAATCCACTAATCATGTTACGGCTTTCATAATCTAATCATTTCACCTCTGAATATTCTTGCATTTTTTCACACATGAACTTTTGGGGGATACTTCCTATCTTTTTATTGATAAGCTATTGAGATGACACGTGGGAGTTTGGGAAAAAAACTGATTGTTGACATTAAATAAAGCATATATGCCAGGTTTGTCATAATAGGTTTAGAATATGAAATATCAAAATATTTAGGGAAATGGATATTCCTAGACTTGGAAAATTGAATCTTGACTATACTTTTTTTGAAGGGTGTAAGCACAGGTTTCCTCAACCTTAGCATTATATACTTGGGGTTTGATTATTTTTCACTGTGGAGGGTGCTTGAATAAACTGTATTAAGCCTTGTGAAATGTTTATTAGTAACCTTGGCCACTCCATTAGATATCAATAGTATCTCCCAATTGTGACAATCAAAAGATATCTAAACTTTGCCAATTACATCTTGGGGTGGGGTAAAGACAATTGCCACAGGCTGGGAATAACTCGTGAATTGGACTCTATTTATCAAGTTAGCAATGAATATGCTAACGAGAAAGTTTCCAGCATTGTGTTCCATAGCGACCTTCCTAGGTAGACTGAGGCTGACAGCATGAAATGCTGTGATAAAGATTAACTCCTTAATAGCATTTGGTATAATGAAATCCAGAAACAGCAAATGGCAAATGACAGAAGCAAGATAGAATTCCTTTCATAATGGAAAGGAAGATTGTAATGAAAATTGTTCCTAAAGCATAGGGACTCAAGGCACAAGATTAATAGGAAAAATGTATATTTCTTAACATCAATAATAAAAATGTTATCAAGATTGAATAAGCCAGTGAAGCCAGTTTGCATTGGCGAGCACTCAGTCTCTTCCCCAATATTCATGTCCCAGATATTTCTTAGCTTGAGAAAAAACTGACTGAGAAAGAAGTAGGTACCCATGAAAGACTCTGGAACAACACAGAGGGTGTATACTATGGTGGGTGATCCACCCCAACAATCTATAGCATTAACTTGTATAACTACACACTGAGGTAAAAGGAAGTTTCAGGTTTCAATGGTTAGTTCAAAAAGAAATTGCCATTGTCACAGATGGTAGATACCTAATTAGCATTATGTCTGCCATGATAAAGCATAAGTACATAGAGTCTGCTCTTAAAAAAAGTTCTTTCCCAGACCTGGTGCATGGAAGATGAAGTAGGTCCATAAAACCATACTGTAACCATTTCTCTTAATTTACAAATATATGTGATTCCTTAGTAATTGACAGAACCCAGAAGTTGGTTTCTGTAGAGTAAAAACTATTGCTTTTGGAAAAGTCAGGTAGAAGTCTCGGAAAGTGATTCTTTGGTAAAATATTGTAAACCAAGAACAAAATCACACCACAAAGGAAGAATAGTGCTATCAACAAAATAAGATGCAGGGAATGATATATTCATGATATCACCACTTAATTTGTCAAACAAACCTCTAAAAAATAGTTGATCAAGAGCTTATGAAAGTTCATTGAAGCTTCTGGTGTACCAGATGTAGTATATGTCTAGAAACAGATTGACAAAGTTTCTGGTGTATACCATGTAGCTATCAATGCACTGAGAGCATTCTTTTCCATACCCATTGAGAAGAATCAGAAATATTCACATTCACAGTAGATATCTAACAGTAAACATTGAGGGTCTATTAGATTAATTGTGTTTCTCTAGTTTGAAATAAATATACAAGAAGACACAAGTAACTATCTAAACATTCTGCATAACAAGAAATTAATTTATTATGTTAATGATGTCATTTTGATTAACCTGATGACAAAAAAAGTGTCAAGTATTTGGGGATATGTTCCTAAAGAGGTTACAGATGATTCCTATAATGATACAGTGCCTGCCAAATTGCTGAAGTTTTTAAGAATCCAAGGCAGGCCCACCCACCGAGGAAATAGCTGCAGCATTTTTTAGCTTCTTTGGGAGTAAAAAGCATTAAATACTAATCTGACACATTTATTAGGTAACATGATGGCTAATTTTAAGTGAGAACCCGAGTTAGAAAAGGAATTGAAACAGCTCAAACTATTGAAACAGCTCAAACCTTATAACTGGTGGATCTCAAGGGACTAACCTCATCTGATATATGGTATCTCTGACATAAAGCCATGTAAGAGTTGCAGGACAAACTTCAAGGTCCAAGGAGTAAGATTGTGCCATTTTACAGCAGAGATTTATGAACATTTGAAAAGCAGCTGTTGGCATGCTGTGGAACAATTTGTAGATTGAACATCTGACCATGGAATACTAATTGATCATGGAATTAGAAATACTCTTCATAAAATGAGTAGCAGAAGATTCTCCAAATCACTGAGTCAAATAAGCCTAGAGATGATCCTTGTAAGATGACTTTGGTAAAGAGAGGAGGTGATGATATAATTTATGGTCATAAAATAAAATTGTAGTTGGCTGATATTGTAGTTGATTCCAATACCTCTTGTCTTATAAATTTTTCTTAATACTATGACCAACCACAATGCTAAAAATGTTCTGATGTAATGGAGGAATAGATCTGAGCACAGCAAACTGTGGACTATAGTAGATGTTGTTGGTGGCCCACCCAGATGCTTTCCTTAACTATAGCATTAGCCATTCTTGCAGCTGCTATGTTTACTGCTGGTAGCTAATAGCATCACCTCTGTTTGTGAGAAATATGCTTGCTAGGAACTAGATTGCTCAGAGTTGCTTATGAGATTTTGCACTCTAACCCTAATCCCTGGGCAGTCTGAGTCACTGACCCACTGAAAAAAAGGGTTTAAATGCATGGTCTTCTTTCTACCAGAAAGGGACAAGTCTTTGGTTACACACTCAAGAAATTCCTGCTTTATGAAAATGTGGCAACACTCTAAAAAAAAAAAAAAAAAAAAAAAAAAAAAACACTACTATTTAGTCCCTGCCTTATTGAGAAATCCTTACTTTTTCTAGGTTTTTCAGGAGAGCATTTTCTAAACATCTAAAAACCCATGTTAAGTAACTGAATTCAATTTCATCTCAGTTCGAATTGAACTTCTTCCCATGTTTGTCCTCCTGCTCTAAATTTACAAGTAGAGGCAGAATTGATTCATTTGAAATAAAAATTGCCCTCCTAATGGATCACTAGAAAAGTTTAATTGAAAAAAAGCTAGGAATTGTTGAGCAATCCTGGGGAGTCAAGGTTAGAATATAAACTCAAATTGCCCACTTTTAAAAAGCTATTGTTATTCCAGGCATATTTTCATGTCAAGGATCAAAGCACTGGTGAAGTTCAATTTTGTGGGAATCCACACCGAGAAAAGAGTCTTCTTATGCTCAACCATCTATCTCCAGTTCATCCCTTCTACAGTTGACCTATAAAGGATCAAAATTAATGGATTTTTTACAACATAAACAGACTTTATAAAACATGTCATGCAGATTTCTAGCAATTTTTTTTTAATAGGAAACATCATTAAATGGATCAAAGCTAAAACAAATAACTGTGTTTACAAGGTATAAATAATCATCAAATGTAAGTGTGTATCTGGCTGGATACAAAGTAGAATCTCCTGGCAGTTCAAATAAACAACAACAACAACAACAAATGTCTTGACCAATTAAATTAAAATTTCTAAAGGTGAGGCCTGTATATCACTCTCTTAAACCCGAGGTGATTGTAGTGTGATGATTCTACCTAACTAATCTACCAACTTCATTTTCATAAATATAGAAAACAACATGCAATATTGATAACAACATATCCCCAAACATAGACATATTTAGGTATAGTACCAACATTTTATCTCCCCTTTAAATGTTAATCCAATGATTTTAGTGATATATTATAGAGTCATACATCATCTATGAAAAATCAATGTGATGCATACATATATATGTGTATATGCAAGGATTGCCCATGTATATGTTTGATAATGTATTCCTGTATGTTCTAAAACACAGATCCCTGAAATTATGGTTGAATGCAGATAATCTTAAAGCTTTCATAATTTAAGGCAGCTTCCCTTGCATTGTGCTTTATGAAACACAATCTTCACCAATTAATAGATGATAGCAATGACCCACCAATATAACTTTATCCCTATGAGATTGTGATGTCAACAACACTAAATTGTTTAGGAAAACAATGAATTATATTCTTCCTAATGCTTATTAATATATTAAAATCTGACAAAATGTTTCATTTAAGAAACATTTTCAACTTTAATTCAGTAATTCTCACTTTTTAAAAAATATTTATTTATTTATTTTTCTTTAGTTGTACACAATGTGTTTATTTGTATGTGGTGCTGAGGATTGAAATGCCCGGGCCACGCACATGCTAGGCAAGCACTCTACCGCTGAGCCACAAACCCCAGCCCCTGTTCCTCAATTTATAATGGAAGATTATTTTAGACTGAGCACCTGGCAGCTTAATTAATTAGTGTTGTGTTTTGAGATATTATCTGGAAAAAAAGTTGATTTATGCCATTTATTTTCTTATGAGGATTCACACAATTGATTTAACTTATTTTCCTTGGCCTAAATTTTTTACGCCTAAATATTTCCCTTCACCAATATTTATATAATTTTAGAGTTTTGGCAGCTCTTAGGAAAATATTTGTATATAGACAACATTTCAAAGAAGTTTATAGTGCAGCAAAATGTCTTTAATTCTCATATTCTAACACAATTGAGCTAGAGAAATTATATTAAGTCAAATTAGAATGCTGTTACATTATTTAAAAATATATTTTCTTATTGCTTATTATGAAATATATATAGGAAGATTGATATTAGAGGTGGTCTCCAATTTATAAGTATTCAACATATAATTCTTCAATGTTCCATGTTTTGCACTTTGTGCAAAAATGATAGAAATAGGAAGTGTAGTTCAAATTTTGAATTTGACTCTTCCTGGATTAGCCTATGTGGTACTATCCTCTCTTGCAATTCTTGGCGGTGGCAGTGAGCCTTGACTCTCCCACAGCCATGCAATGACATGGATAAATAAATACCTGTACACAGTAACTACAATATTAGGCTATAATGTTCTAATGCTAAGTTAATGCTAAGGTATAATGCTGAGTAGAATAGATACTTTTTTACTTCCGATAGGTTTATTGGGATGTAACTCTATCACAAGAGGAGCATTTGTGATTGATTTAGTTTGCTCTTTGACAGATTCTTTAGACAACAAAAATCTTTGTAACGATAGAATTACATTTATCAACTTTTATCTAATATGTTATTTATCCTAAATATGTTATGATAAGGCATCTGCAAGTCTATAGAAATATTGTTATAAAATGTGATATTTTTAATAGCCCTACAATTTTGTTAAGCAGTTCATAGTTGTAGATACAAAATCACAACAGAATTAGTAGAACAGGAAATAAAGAAGTAAAAAAAGGTCGGTTCTGTAGGCATCAAATAGACAGAATTATCTTGCCATTCAACTAAGCATCCCTTCCAAACACCTAGCTTAGCTTCTGTTTCTGAAGGGCTGTTTACACTTGTTAGAGAAAAGCCACCACCTACAAGGGCTAAATTCAGCCTTTAGAAACAGGATGGCAGCTCCCTTTGACTGTAGTACTTGTAAGAACAGAATTTGGCCTGCAGTGATTCACATGGATGGGGGGCAGAAAAACAATCTTCAAAGAACTAAAGTGGCCATGAAGCTCAGACACAGGAGGGGGAAAAGGGAAATGAATTAAGTGGAATGAAAAAGGGATTTTGTACAGTAGCACTGTGGGATCCCTTACTTACACTTGTTAAACAGTAAGAACATTGCAACCTCTGGAGTTCCCAAATAACATCCTTAACTATGAAGTCTTATATCACAGTTATTCCTTTAGCTAAGTAGTATTTGATAAACCAGCCTAATTCCATCTTAAGACTGGGAGCCATCCTGTCAAAAAGTTATGAAAAGCCCACTTCGGTTTTCTCTGAAATGCTAGGATTCTTATTTGGCCTGAGCTTATTGTTCCGGCATTCATGCCCAGGCCTTGAGCTCACTCAGGCCTGGCTTTCCTTGACCAGATAACAACTCTCTCTCTCTAAAAACTAACGGTGTCTCATAAACTTTTGATATGGGGTTTGACTACACTCCCCTTTTCCTTGGGATGCAATGCCATGTAGATGATTAGTTTGCTACTTGCTTTGAATTACACGTCTGACCTTGTTAGCTGTAAGTTCCCAAGATCTTTTGTAACTCTTTGAACTATAAAAACCTTGTCCTTCCCTGAGAGCAGGGCTGACCCCAAGCCCAGTGTTTGGGAGGGGCAGCCCTGGCCAGCTCTCTTTGTGTGTATACAATATAAGCTTGCTTTAATTTAAAATTGGAGATGGTGGTCTTTCTTTGCATCTTGGATCAACATTTTTGGAGGCCCCAGCGAGATTCAGACCACTACAAATTCTGAAGCGGACCTTCGCTCTGGGACTCCAGGGGCGGAAATGCTACCCTAGGGGGTGCACACCTTGAGACGTTCCAAGGCCCCAGGGTATGCCTTCAGTCCTTTGGACTACTGGAGTGAACTGCCGCATCAAAAAAATTAGCAAGCATCCAGTGAAAAAAAACTCCACAGGTAAGTGGTGCCCTTAATAACATCTGGTATCTGGTTTTGAGATCTCTTCTGGGGACAGTGAGGTGCCTGGAGAGACACATACTCTCCATGTCCAGGGCAATAGTGAAAGGTAGTACTGCTTTCTGGTTCTGGTCGGGAATTCCCCACTGAGGACAGAGAGGTGCCTGACGAGGCACATACGCACTCCCGTCCGGAGCATTAGCAAGATGTTGCACTGCTCCCTGGTTGGTTTGGTGCCTGGTTCTTGCTCTTTTGTGTATTGTCCGATGTTCTGTATTTTGTTTTGTTTTGTTTTTTGTTTTTGTTTTCTGCTTTCTCATTGTGTGTCTTCTCTGTTATAAATGTAAAAATTAAACAACATGGGTAATAAGACAAGTAAGCCTGATACTCCTTTGAACTGTGTTTAAGAAATTTTGACAAACTTTATCCCCATTTTGTTAAGCAGGACTATGATTATCCCATCACCAAGAAACACCTCCAAACATTCTGTGAGGTAAAATGGCCCACCTTCAGAGTCGGCTGGCCCCCTGAGGGCACCCTTTGATCCCCAAGTGGCATGGGCTATATCTAACATCATTCTTGGTAATCCTGGCCACACCCAGATTAAATAGGATATATTCTACCCTGGGCGGAAGCAACAACTAATTCCTCCGCCTGGATGAAGGTTTAGATGGTCCGAACGGGCAGGGAGGGCAAGCCCTGGTTATGGCTAGGAGAACTCCCCAGGGTCCCTCAAACACAAACCATAAATCCACTAAGAGCCCTGTCCTACAGGACTCTCGGAGGATTCCCTCCTTCCCCCAGATGCTTCGGCTCCTCTTTATCCTCCTGCCGCGGGTACAGTTGCAGCTGCTCCACTAACTACTCCACCATCTCCCTCTCCCTTCCCTCAACCACTTCCTCAATCACCCCACTCAACCACTCTTTCAACTCTAGTCTTTCCAAAAGAGCCAGCCCCTGTTCTTTCTCCTCCCAATACCCGACAGGGCCACCCTTATGAAAGGCCTGATTCAGTTGCTTCCCCTGGCCAACCTGCCGGCTCCATTTCTATTAATATCCCTGAAGTGGAGCCAACTCCCGGCCCCTGTTCTTCCTCTCCACCAGATTCCAGAAGGTCGCTATGTGTATGTTCCATTTTCCACAACAGACCTTTATAACTGGAAAAAACCAGAATCCCCCTTTTAGCACAGATCCTAGTTCCTTGATTTCTCTGGTTGATTCCGTTTTCTTTAATCACCTCCCCACTTGGGATGGACTGTCAACAGATTCTTTATACTCTCTTCACCATGGTGGAAAGGGAGTGAATCCTGGCAGAAGCAGCTAAAGCACTGCCTGGGATAAGTGCTCTTACAAGTGACAAAAAAACAGAAGTGATTAAACGAGCTTTACCTAAGAAAAGACCAAGCTGGGACTATGAGGACAGCTGAAGGTAGTAGCTGAAGGTACTCGATGAGTACCACCAGACTCTATTAGAGGGCCTTAAGAGGACAGCTTGAAAACCCACAAATCTTTCTAAGGTAGCAGATGTAAAACAGGGGCCAGATGAGTCGCCTTCAGCGTTTCTCGAGCGCCTCCTGAAGGCATACCGTCTATATACTCCTATAGACCCTGAGGACCCAACAAGCTCAAGGCAGTTAATCTGGCTTTTGTGACTCAGTCAGCCCCAGACATCCATAAAAAGATTCAAAAGATAGATGGCTTTGCAGGAAAAACCAGGGCAGAAATTATTAGAAATAGCCCAAAAGGTGTTTGAAAATAGAGATAGCCGAGATGATCTACTGATAAAGAAAGTAAACAGGGCCACAGTGGCCGCATTACAGGCTTCTGAAACCTCGAATACTAGACAAAGGCAGACCACGTACAACAGAGACAAAAAAGCGGTCTTCCCTGCTACAAAACCAGTGTGCTTATTGCAAAGAAAATTAGACATTAGAAAAATGAATTCCCCCAACGTAATCCGAAGAGCTTGCCCGATCACAGGCCAGAGCTCCTCAGCCAAAACCAGTTTTAATGTAAGAAAAATAGGGGGGCCATGGCTCTTTCAAACTAGGCTCCCAAGAGCCCATAGTAACTTTCTCAATTGGGGGCCAACCTGTAAATTTGCTAGTGGATACAGGAGCTTCACATTCGGTATTACAAAAGCCCATAGGACCCCTCACTAATGAAACCATGAAAGTACAAGGGACAACAAGAAAAATTAAAAAATATAAATGGACTACAGACCGGACTAATAACATAAGACGAGAAACTGTAACTCACTCTTTCATTGTTATCCCTGAATGCCCTTTCCCGTTGCTGGAACGAAACCTTTTAAGCAAACTTCAGGCAACAATTTCATTTTCTAGAGATATGCCTACATTAAAATTGGGGAATCCTGCAAAGGTCCTAAACTATAACCTGCCCATTAAGTGAGGAGTATCTGCTTTTTCAAAATCCTATCCAAACTTCAGAAGGAAAATGGGAGAAATTATTAATTCAAGAAATTTATACAGTTTGGGCTGAAGATAACCCTCCAGGGCTAGCTGAGCATGTGCCACCATTTGTAATACAACTAACATCTGGGGCTATGCCCATCCAGGTTAAACAATACCCCATCAGTTTTAATTAAAGCCAAAAAAAGAATTAAAACCCACATCAGATGTCTCCTAAAAGTGGGGATACTAATTAGATGTCAATCAGCTTGGAACACCCCTTGTTGCCTGTCCAAAAGCCTGAGACTCAAGATTACAGACCAGTACAGGACTTAAGGGAAGTGAACAAATGGGTAGAAACTATACACCCAACTGTCCCTAACTCCTACACTTTGCTCAGTTTGTTGCCACCAAAACATACAGTTTATACTATATTAGATTTAAAAGATGCATTTTTCTCCATCCCTTTGTCAAAACTGAGTCAGCCTATCTTCGCTTTCGAATGGACTAATTTGGAGATGGGGATATCGGGACAACTAACCTGGACTCGACTACCTCAGGGATTTAAAAATTCTCCCACTATCTTTGATGAAGCTCTCAATCAAGATCTGAGACTGGTTCACAAGACGCAGACCTTTACACTGATGGTAACAGTTATGTCCGGGATGGAATAAGGTATGCAGGAGCGGGGCAGTAGTTACGGGCCAAAAAAAAATTATTTGGGCACAGGCTTTGCCCAGAGGCTCATCAGCCCAAAAAATCAGAAATCATTTCAGTAACACAGGCATTAAGATAGGTAAAAGGAAAACGGGTAAACATTTACACGGACAGCCGTTATGCTTTTGCTACAGTACATGTGCATAGACAGATATACAAACAAAGGAGATTTTTAACTTCAGATGAAAAGACTATCAAAAATAAACAAGAAATCCTTCAATTACTGGAGGCTATCTGGTTGCCAGATAAACTGACTATTATCCACTGGCCTGGACACCGTAAAGACAATAGCCCCCAAACCCAAGGTAATAACTTGGCCGATCAAACAGCCAGGGAAATAGCCCTTGGGGAATCAAAATGCCAAACTATTCTTAAACCCTCAAATTGCCCAAAACTCCCAGTTAAAATTGAGGAAGAAACTCCTTCATACACTACTGAAGAGATAGACTTATACTCCTCTATGGGAGCCCAACAAATCTGTCACGGTTGGTGGACTCTCCCAGATGGGAAAATTTTCATGCCTAAGCTTTTTTTAAAAAAAATGGTTAACTGATCTTCATCAGGCAATGCATTTATATCCCCCAAAAAGACTTCAAAACTAATTTCACCCCACGTTTGGTTCCAGGGACACCGAGAGATACTCCAGAACATCTCAAATCACTACATGACATGTGCACAGGTAAATGCTAAAAAGAACCATCTTCCACAGGGAAACAGAAGTCAAGGTACTGTACTGGTGAATTTTAGAATTAGACTTTACTGAAATTAAACCAGGACTATATAGATATAAATACTTGTTAGTCTTTGTTAAAACTGTCTCAGGCTGGGTAAAAGCCTTTCCAACTCAAACAAAAACAACACAAATAGTAGTTAAAAAACTAATAACTGAGATTGTTCCTAGATTTGGCCTTCCTCTAACTTTGGGGTCTGACAATGGCCCGGCTTTCACCGCCAAATTATCTCAATTAATTTCAAGAGCCCTTAATATAAACTGGAAATTACATTGTATGTACCATCCTCAAAGTTCAAGAAAAATAAAAAAGATAAATAAAACATTAAAGAAAACTTTGACTAAATTAATACTTGAGACTGGTGGTAACTGGTTAATCTCCTGCCTTTTGCTCTCTTAAGGGCCCGTTGCACTCCTTACCAGGAAAAATTTACCCCTTATGAAATAATTTATGGGGTGGCCACCGCCTTTGGTTCCAGAGTACACCAAGATCTGGTGGGAGACATTCCAATCTCAGAAAACACTCAAAGGGCTACAACTATTCATAGATAAGATCTTTCCCCAGGTCCAGGCTGCTCAGCCCGTTGGACATGACTGCCCTATCATTCATTCCAACCAGGTGATGCTGTGCTGATACAACGTTTGAGAACTAACAGCCTTGAGCCCAGGTGGAAGGGCCCTTACATCGTGATTCTCCGCACTCCTACTGCCATCAAAGTTGCTGGTATTCCTGCCTAGATCCATCACTCACAGCTAAAAAAAACCACGGAGAAAAAAACCCACTAAAAGAGAATCCAGCAGCCAGAGGTGAAAAGTGACTGAGCGTGGGCCTTTTAAAGTTAAAATTACTAAGGTTTAATATTTTGTCACTAGATTCTTATTGCTTTTTCTGTTATTATATGCATTATGCTAATAATTTTTGCCTGTTAGAGTATACATGTATTCTTAGGTTTTTTAGCTATGCTGGCCTCAACAATCCTTGTACCCCATCTGTAGCCCAAAAAAACCTGCTATTGAAGGATCTCCACTAATACTAAATTGTACTTACTCTTGTCAAGATCCAGTAATTGGCCCTATCAAATGTTATAAAAGAAAAACCAAAAAATTTTAGTCAGGTATTCAGGGAGGGACCACGAAAAATCTTACAGACCAATCTCGAGGAGATAATATAAATTTTAAAATCTATAAATACTCTGCTCACCCTCAAGATTCAGGACAGTATTTCTGTACTAAGCTAAAAAAGGGGGCCCCAATAGATACTGTTTTATTCAAAAGCTACTTTAAAGGTAAATGTTTCTGTAAGTCCCCCTAAATTCTGTAACTACTCAAAACTTTTGGTTACAATTGCCTGTTGACACTATAGACAAAAGTTCCTTCTGTGTACAAGAAGAAACTCCATCCATCAATTGCTAGCTAACAATCTTATGGGTCTATCTGTAAAATATACTGACTATGTTAAAGTCACTGGTGATAGAGCAACGCAGCAAGACTGGCCAGTACACCATACAGAGCCAGCTTTGCCAGCTTCACTGGTTATTCAAAAACATTGTTTATACATAGATTACATCTTTCCCCGATCCCCCCCCCCCCTAATTGTTCTATTGAGCAAAATATCTCCCTACCCAATGGCAAACGACTGCCAACAAGATGGGTTTTTTTCCCTGTAATAAAGCAACTTTCCAGGCTTTGCCTACAAACTTTTCTGAGATCTGTTCTATTGGACGGATCTTTCCTTTACTGCCATCCCTGACAGCTCCCCACTGAATTGCCCGAAGTCTGCCCTCCAACTGCAATGACAATTTAATCCTCCTAGACCCACTAGACACTACAATTGCAGCAGCTTTTCTTTTGCCACTTCCGGGTCTAGTTATAGAAATACAAAGAGAAATCACAAAATTAGCCTGTTAGTTTTAACAAACAGCTAACCTTACTGCACAAGTTTGGGCAAAAATTAATCAAGAAATGAAAAAACTTCTAACCTCAATGTTACAAAATAGAGCAGCTATTAATTTTCTTTTATTGAAACATCACTTGGGTTGCCAACAATTCCCAGACATGTGCTGTTTTAATATTACAGATTATTCTAACGTTTATCCAACAACAGGTAGATGAGATAAGACAGGAGATTAACAAATTAAAACAAGTAATTATTGGTTAGGCTTAAGAAATTGGTTTCCATGGTTAACTTCTCTCTTAGGTCCTATAATTTATTTGTATCCTTCTCTTACTAGTTATTGTCCCATGCGTTATTAACTATATGCTCCGGTTTATTGGGCTACAATTTAATTCTATTATGTACCATCGATAAAATTAGCCTATACGATACTCCCTTTCAAAGATTTGAAAAAAAAGGGGGGGGGGGTAATGATAAACCAGCCTAATTCCATCTTAAGACTGGGAGCCATCCTGTCAAAAAGTTATGAAAAGCCCACTTCAATTTTCTATGAAATGCTAGGATTCTTATTTGGCTTGAGCTATTGTCTGGCATTCATGCCCAGGCCTTGAGCTCACTCAGGCCTGGCTTTCCTTGACCAGATAACAACTCTCTCTCTCTAAAACTAATGGTGCCTCATAAACTGTTGATATGGGGTTTGACTACACTCCCCTTTTCCTTGAAATGCAATGCCATGTAGATGATTAGTTTGCTACTTGCTTTAAATTACACATGTCTGACCTTGTTAGCTGTAAGTTCCCAAGATTTTTTGTAACTCTTTGAACTATAAAAACCTTGTCTTCCCTGAGAGCGGGCTGACCCCAAGCCCAGTGTTTGGGAGGGGCAGCCCTGGCCAGCTCTCTTTATGTGTATACAATATAAGCTTGCTTTAATTTAAAATTAAAGTTGGTGGTCTTTTCTTTGCGTCTTAGATCAACAGTATTGGCTTAAAGGTTGTCAGCCAATGGAACATACTCTTTAAGTAATATCAGTGACTGACACTCAGGTTTTTGTTTTGGTTTTGGTTTTCCTATTGCAAGGAGAAAAAAAAAAAAAGTACCATCCTTGTCCCGAGTTTTGACTAAAATCTTATCCAGTGTAAAATGTCATAAGAAAGGAAAGAGAAATAAGGAGCCCACTGATGCTGTAATTCTCTGCTGTCTTTTATATATGTGACTAGGAAAGAGGCTCAAATGTTCCTACTCATCAGACATCTTGCAGAGAGAATATCTGCTATGAAAATCCAACAGACTGGGTATAATTTTTTCTTTTCTTTTTCTCTCTCCCTCCCTCCCTTCCTTGATTCCATCTTTCCACCCTCTTCCTTCTCTTTTTTCTTTCTTTTCTTTTCTTCTTCTTCTTCTTTTTTTTTTTCTTTTTCTTTTTTTCTTTTTTTTTCTTTTTTTAGAAATTCATTCATTCTTAAATTTTGGCAACAGGTTTAATGCAATGTTAATCAAAAGGAAGCAGCCAGTGGTCACTCAGTTGGCAATAATGTGGAAACATGTTCTCAGATGTTTTATGGTATTTAACTGTCTTACTGATACATAATTCAGATACACCTCACCCATTTAAAGTGTACAATTATTTGCTTCAAATAAATTCACAGATATGTGTAAACGCCACCACAGATAGTTTTAAAATATTTTTTCAACTAAAAAAAAAAAAAAAAAAAAAAAACACTAGACCCTTTCACTTTCACCCTTCCATTCTCTGACTCTCTCAACCCCAAGGAATCTCTAAGTCTATCTCCATAGATTTGCCTATTCTAGGCATTTCATATAAGTTGAATTCTATAAAGTATGGTCTATTGTGACTGGATTTTCTCTCATTTAGGGTCTTTTTTTTTTTTAAGTAAAATAGAAATATGGAGTTTGAAGGGCTTTTAAATTCAGTGACAGACAAAAATAGGTTGTCTCAATACCAAGGAGAATAGGGAAGAGAGGAGCATATCAAGATTTGAAAATCGTCCTTTAGAAATTAGGAAAAGTCAAAGCCAGAAATAGATCCTGAAGGCTTTCAGCAACTGCCTGTGGAGGCACCGCTAAGATCCATCCCTGTGCAAACGTAAGAATATTCCTTATGATAATCAAATTGGACAGGATGGGGTTGGGGCACTCAGCTATTAGGTTCAAATTTGGTTGTATCAATTGTTTAAGCAGCTGAAGTGTAAATTGATCATGCTTATCTGTGAACTGTCCATTGTTAAAAAGTATAAAACTCTGTAGATTTGCATAGCCACTTTTTTAGGATGTTGTCCTTAAGTGAATTCTTGGTTCTATTTACCAGAACAAACAGAACAATATAAGAATCTTGGGTGCTGGACTCCTAACACATATTCAATTTATGTGCTAATAATAAAGAGAATTATCAAAAACACAACTCTGCAAAGAAATAGCATTACCAATGGGCTTGTTGCCCTCCTTTCTAGCTGGATTCTGGGACTCATCATTGTGGTCATTCTCTTCTAGCAGCCCAGATTGTGCATTATGGTAGCTGAACATAGTTGGAGAGAAAGGCATAATCTTGCCGACTGGTTTTGTTTTAAATTTGTGACCTCAAATCAAATTGGTGATGACTGCTGCCTTCCTTTCACTCTGTATAATTACAAATTTCCTCTCCCATTTATTGAAAATGAGTATTTCACCACCACCACCTCTTTTCAGATTTCTAATACTTCCTCCAACTTTTCATTCTTTAGCTGATGATCTTGCTTATTTCAGTGGGAAAAAATAATTTTTTTAACACATACCCATCAAATCCACTTTCCTACTTGCATTTTTGTCCACCTGGTGAAATGGAATGAAAAGTCTCTGTGGCTGTTTGAGGTTAAGTCCTTTACTTGTATCCTGAATTCTATCTCCTTTCACCTTTTGTGGATTTTGAGTCTGCAGTTTTCTTTGCTTTCCTGAAAAATGTGAAAATGACCTTTCTATTTCCTCCCATTAAGTAAGAGTTGCTCTGGAAATGTTTCATGCAAGGAAATGGTGATGAAATTTCTTTGATATGAAGTTTCTAGAGGATGGCAATCTTTTGTGAGTTTTTAACAATTTTCTCTTAAGGAATCGGATATTTTATTGGGGGGGAACCATATAGAGTAATGCATACCCTGGCTTCTAGGTTCTTTCCTACAGAGCCTAAATACCTGAACCACAGATGAGATGGAAGTCATTGAATATTCCCAATTAGAATAGGGTGTATTTTCAAAGTTCATAATAAAGATCTTAGAAGTCTCATTATGTCTGCCCAAACTATTTTAATCCGTTAATAGCTATCTTTATTCACATATTTTAAAACAGATGAGCTCAGACAAGAAATGTTGGATGAGGCACAAAAGAAATTAATGAACTTGGTAAATAGCACAGAAGGAAAAGTGGACAAGTATGCTTTTGCCTTTTGATGTTTTTCTCTTTTATAGAGATTGCTTTAGTGGTAAAACAGCTTCTAAATGTAGATCTTTATGATGGATAGGATTTTTCTTATATGATGAGATATGTGAGGTAGTTTTAATGAAGGTCAAGAGAATAACTTGCCTTCTTTTTTTATAGTATATTTTTCCCTAATTCATTCTTCTTAAAATCCTATGGAAGAGGTAAAACATCACCCAATGTGAAGTACTTAGAAAAGATAAAATTTCCTTTTACTATTATTTTTCTCCCTTTACTGTCTTTAAATTAACATATCTTATAAGTCAGTTAGTTTCCTCATTATGATACTGACATATTAAGATATAACAATTCCCCAAACTTATGTGTGGTTGGCATGACATTTTATTGTATTTCTAGTCTCTATCAATATTAGGAAATATTTACTAGGAACCAGACTTAAAAAGCATGATTTGTTGAACATATCTTGCTCAAATATATTAAGCCTAGGTATTTATGCAATAATATGTTTAATATCATTAACAATGTTTTGATAAATGTGAATGGAGAAATGTAATATTTAAACACAAGGGTAATTGTTACAACTGAAATGTATGCTTCAAGTTAGCGCCAGTCCAGGCAGGCACTGAGCATTACTAATGAGGCAGCTTCTTGGGGGGGCATTGGGTTAAAGAAAATGGGTGACTGACTCATAAGTGATGTTTTAAAAGGCATACATTTTGGGTTGTTAGAAAAATTCTGAATTAGACTTGACAAAGTTTTTAAAAAGCTACTTCAAGGTATTTTATTGTTCAGTCTTTTATTATTCAGTATAATTGTTTAAGAGTAATTACATGTTTATCAGTTTAGTGTTTGGGTACACTCCATATGGAGTTGCTTGAGCTGTTTCTGCCTTCACTTTCATAGTGTCTTCATGAGAAACCTCTTCGTTCATTATTTCCATACATCAAAGAACAAGCGTCATGAAGTATTACGGTTAATGGGAAGCATCCTGGACATTCAAAAGAGGAAATGGAGCAGGTAACTGGACAGTGAAAGCTATTCTGAATGCATTTATAACTGAAAGAATGGCAGCATAGAAAATTATTTCCTTTTATGATATTAAACTTTTACTTCGTCTAATTTTCTCAGTTATGAGGAAATGGAATCATTTTATTCTACACTGTATAAGTTTAAACATTGTCTAAACGTTAAACATTTTCTTTACTTGCACTGATAATTTTTTTAAACTAATCTTGCAGTTGTTGAACGAAGATAATGGTGGTGTCACAAAGTGGATGACTGGTTGGCTTGGAGGAGGATCCAAAAGCGTCCCCAACACACCTTTGAGACCAAATCAGCAATCTGTGCTTAATAGTGTAAGACTCAGTTTTATTCTTGTGGAATGTGAATGGTGACATGATTGTATATCACACTCATTTACAAAGACTCAGATTTGATTTTTTAGGTTGTTTGATACAACTCTTTCCTATTTTGAGTTGTGAAAACTGAGATCCAGAGAGGTTAGATTTAAGGATGATTGGCCAGGTTTAATTACTTTATTGCATATAGGTTTCATTTTAACTTTTTATTCAGTACTGTTATTTTTCAAAGCATTAAAGCATTCTTTGTGTGTTTTTGTGGTCAGGGGGTCAAATCCAAAACCTTGACCATGCCAGGCAAGCACTCTACCACTGAGCCACATCCCCAAGCCTTCATTTCTTTATGTTTGATCACGCTGCTTCCACAAAACACATTATTCTTGAATGCTGAATCTTTATTATATTCACATATGTATGTTTTAAGACCTTGAGGCAGTGGTACTTACTGAGCACCTGTTGTGTACCAGACTTGTAAGCTTTGGGGATACAGCTGCAAGCCAGGTAGACTAGGTATCTGCCCTGAACAAAGTAACATTCTGTTAGGAGCATGCAGTTAATAAACATGAAAAGTTTTAGTGCCTGCTATACAGTAGACAATAGGTGACTGTTAATTGAATTAAGAAGCACTATGAGTTAGAATATAGTTTTTCTTCCATTCATTTTTTGAATGTAATGGACACAAAAGATAGGAAGACCCCGTTTTACTTGGATGACATAGAATTTAATTTAAAAGAAAGATATATACTAAATTATTATTTGAAATGGATCATGTTACTGGTGATCTTTTGCTATATTCATGGATTGCCTTGTGTGTGCATGTGTGTGTGTGTGTGTGTGTGTGTGTTGCTGGGGACTGAACCCAGGGCCTTGTTGCATGAAGCAAGCATTCTCCCAAGTGAGCTATATCAACTGTCCTGTTGATTGGGCCTTAATTTAGGAAATCATGTTTAAGGACTGGGGGTTCAGCTCAGTGGTAGAGCACTTGCTTAGCATTCATGAGGCCCTGGGTTCATTCCCCAGTACTGCTGGAAGGGGACTCATGTTTAATGAATGTTTTCCATTAATAAAATTTTTATGTCTTGCCAGGCATGGTGTTATATGCCTATAATCCCCGTGACGTGGGAGACTGAGCAGGAGAATGGCAAGTTCAAAGGCCTTAACAAGGCTTTATCTCAAAAAAAAAAAAAAAACAAAAGCACTTGTGAATTTAATCCCCACTACCACAAAAAAAAAAAAAAAAAAGAAAAAAAAAAAAAAAAGAAAAAGAAAAAAGAATAAAAGAAAGAAAGAAAGAAAAGAAGAGAAAAAAATTTTTTTTTGTTTGTTTGCTTGTTTTATTGGTTTTCGGGTTTTTTTTTTTTTTTTTTTTTTTGGTTGGTTTTTCTTTTTCTTTTGTTGGCTTTGTTTTGTTTTGCTTTTTTTTACATTGATTGTCAGTGTGTTTGTTTGCTTCTGCTCCTTTTTTCTTTCCTTCTTTTCTTCCTTCTCACTTTTGCATCTTTTCTTCCTCCTTCATCTTTCATATTTGCACCCTGCCAGTGCATACTAAACAGAGGCAAAAAACAAGTTATACTCAGAAATTGGGATTTGTAGAACCAGTGCAATTGAACTGGATAGCAAAGCGGTGTTATATATAGTTTACTCTCTATTTTCTTGATTCTCTCTCTCCTCTCTCTTACACCAATTCCTACACTTTTATCATTTTTACTTTTCCATCTTACTTTATATATAAATTAGTCTTTCCACCCAATTGTCTACTCCATTCTCTTTCTTCTCTCGTCTACTTATACTAAACCACTTCAATAGAACTCTCTTTTCATACTTTCCAAGAAAGAACAATTCAAGACACTTCCTTCTTCCTAAACATAACACCTCTGTATCCAATACTTAAAGCTATAAAACCCCATCAGAAGCGTACAGAGTAAATTGGAAATAATATCTGGGTTAACCAAATCTGTACATTGTGATCAAACTTGGATTTTCTGAATAGAAAGTGTTAGGTTTTAAAGTGTAAAGGAATTATAAGGGGATCTGATAGCATTGTACTACAGGAACAACATAAGGCTTTAAGGTAAAATCGAAATAGTCAAGGTCCCACAGTGCAGGAAGAAAGGACACACAAGCAACATGAAAAATAAGGGAAGAAAGTGGCACAAACAAATCAAGATACCTCATCAGCAGATTCTATGGCAAACACAGTTGGTCAAATGCCAGAGATGGAATTCAGAAATTACATATTCCAAATGTTTATGGAACTTAAGAATGAACTAAAAAATGAGATGAGGGAGCAAGTACATGAGGCAAAACATCATTTTGACAAAGAACTCCAAAAACAAATACAGGAAGTAAAGATTACTTCAATAGGGAAACAGAGGCTCTAAAGGGAAACCAAACAGAAATTCCAGAAATGAAAGAAGCAACAAATCAAAATAAAAGTTCAATTGAAAGCATCTCCAACAGAGTAGGCCACTTGGAAGAAAGAACCTCAGACAATGAAGACAAAATATATGTCCTAGAGAAGAATTTAGACTATTCAGCAAAACTCATTGGAAATCAAGAACATAACATCCAAGAATTATGGGACAGCATAAAAAGACCAAACAAAGAGTGATTTGGCATAGAGGAAGGGGCAGAGTTTCAAGCCAAATGAATGAGTAATTTATTTAATGAAATAATTACAGAAAATTTTCCAAACTTGAGGAATGAATGGGAAAACCAAGTTCAAGAGGCATACCGAACACCAAACAAACAAAATCTCAACAGATCCACACCAAGACACATTATAATAAAAATGCCTAATATACTGAGCAAGGAGAGAATACTAAAAGCCACAAGAGAAAGGAAGTAGATTACATAAAGGGGGAAACCAATCAGACTGTGTTCAGATTTTTCAACCCAGATCTTAAAAGCAAGAAGATCCTGGAATAGCATATTTCAAGCTCTGAAAGAAAAGGGATGTCAACCAAGAATCTTATATCCAGCAAAATTGAGCTTTAGATTCAAAGATGAAATAAAAACCTTCCATGACAAGCAAAAGTTAAAAGATTTCACAACTCGAAAGCCAGCACTTCTGAACATCCTGGGCAACATTTTTTTAAAATATTTATTTATTTGCTTTAGTTGTACACAATGCGTTTATTTGTATGTGGTGCTGAGGATCGAACCTGGGCCGCGCACGTGCTAGGTGAGCGCTCTTCCACTGAGCCACAATCCCAGCCTGTGGGCAACATTTTTAATGAAGAAGAAGAGAAAGATAACAATGAAAATCAACAAAGGGAGATATTAAACTAAGGGAAGTACAAACCAGAAGAGAAACCAAATCAAGCTAAAGAAGATAATTCAAATAAAAATGGATGGAAATAAAAATCACACCTCAATAATAACCCTGAATGTTAATGGCCTAAACTCGCCAATCAAAAGACATAGATTATCAGAATGGATTAAAAAAAATGACCCAACAATTTGCTGTCTCCAAGAAACACTCCTCATAGAAAAAGACATCAACAGACTGAAAGTGAAAGGCTGGGAAAAGTCTTATCACTCACATGCCTGGTGGAAACAAGCAGGGGTTTCCATTCTCATATCAAATAAGGCAGACTTCAAACCAAAACTAATCAAGAGGGACAAAGATGGATATTTCTTACTACTTACGGGAACCATTCATCAACAGGATATAACAATCATAAATCTGTATGCCCCAAATAATGGAGTACCTACATTCATCAAACAAACTCTTCTCAAGTTCAAGAGTAAAATAGACCACAACACAATTATTCTAGGGGACTTCAACACACCTCTCTCACCAATGGATAGATCATCCAAACAAAAGCTAAACAAAGAAACTTTAAGCCTCCTTAAAACAATTAACAATTTAGACCTAACAGACATATATAGAATATTTCATCCCTTAGTAAACGAATACACTTTTTTCTCAGCAGCACATGGCTCCTTCTCCAAAATAGACCATATATTAGGTCATAAGGAAACTCTCAGCAAATATAAAAAAATAGAGATACTACCCTGCATTCTATCAGACCATAAAGGGATAAAATTGGAAATCAATGACAAAACAAGGATTAAGAAAAACTACTCTGACAACTGGAAGCTAAACATCATGCTATTGAATGAACAAGGGTTGAAGAAGACATCAAAGAGGAGATTTAAAAAATTCCTGGAGGTAAATGAGAACACAGATACAATGTATAGAAATCTCTGGGACACTATGAAGGCAGTAGTAGGAGGAAAAATCATTGCACTGAGTTCATTCCTTAAGTGGAAAAAAAAAACCAACAAATAGATGACTTAACATCACACCTCAAAGCACTAGAAAAAGAAGAACAGACCAACACCAAGAGCAGTAGAAGACAGGAAATAATTAAAATCAGAGCAGAAATTTATGAAATTGAGACTAAGGAAACCATTCAAAAGAATTGACAAAACTAAAAGTTGGTTCTTTGAAAAAATAAAAAAAAATTGACAGACCCTTAGCAATGCTAACAAAAAGAAGAAGAGAAAAAACTCAAATTACTAACATTCATGATGAAAAAGGGAACATCACAACAAACACCTCAGATATACAGAAGATAATTAGAAATTACTTTGAAAACTTATATTCTAATAAAACAGAAAATATTGAAAACATTGACAGATTTCTTGAGTCGTATGATTTGCCTAAACTGGAAATGGAGGCTATACACAACTTAAACAGACCGATTACAAGCGAAGAAATAGAAGACGTCATCAAAAAGCTACCAACAAGGAAAAGTCCAGGACCTGATGGGTTTACAGCCAAGTTTTATAAGACCTTCAAAGAAGAACTAATACCAATGCTCTTCAAATTATTTCAAGAAATAGAAAAAGAGGGAGCTCTTCCAGACTCTTTCTATGAGGCCAATATCACATTAATTCCAAAGCCAGGCAAAGACACATCCAAAAAAGAAAACTTCAGGCCCATATCTTTAATGAACATAGATGCAAAAATCCTCAACAAAATCCTGGCAAATCGGATACAAAAACATATTAAAAAGATAGTGCACCACGATCAAGTGGGGTTTATCCCAGGGATGCAAGGCTGGTTCAACATTCGGAAATCAATAAACATAATACATCACAACAATAGACTTAAAGATAAAAATCATATGATTATCTCAATAGACGCAGAAAAAACATTTGACAAAAATACAACACCCCTTTATGTTCAAAACACTGGAAAAACTAGGAATATCAGGAACATATCTCAACATTATAAAAGCTATTTATGCAAGGCCCCAAGCTAACATTATCTTAAATGGAGAAAAACTGAAAGCATTCCCTCTAAAAACTGGAACAAGACAGGGATGCCCCCTTTCACCACTGTTATTTAACATAGTACTGGAAACTCTGGCCAGAGCAATTACACAGACAAAAGAAATTAAAGGGATCAAGATAGGAAAAGAAGAGCTCAAATTAGCACTATTTGCTGATGACATGATAATCTACCTAGAAGTCCCAAAAAACTCTACCAGAAAACTTTTACAACTAGTAAATGAATTTGGCAAAGTTGCAGGATACAAAATCAATACACATAAGTCAAAGGCATTTTTGTACATCAGCAAGAAAGACTCTGAAAGGGAAATGATGAAAACTACTCCATTTACAATACCATAAAAAAAAAAATACCTGGGAATCAACCTAATGAAAGAGGTGAAAGACTTCTATAATGAAAATTATAGAACACTAATGAAAGAAATTATAGATGAACTCAGAAGATGGAAAGACCTACCTTGCTCTTGGATAGGTAGAATCAATATTGTCAAAATGTCCATACTACCAAAAGCATTATACTGATTTAATGCAATTCCAATCAAAATCCCAATGACACTCCTTAAAGAAATAGAAAAAGCAGTTATGAAATTCATCTGGAAAAATAAGAGACCAAGAATAGATAAAGTAATCCTTAGCAAGAAAATTGAAGCAGGTGTCATCACCATACCAGATTTTAAATTTTACTATAGAGCAATAGTAACAAAAACAGCATGGTGTTGGCACCAAAACAGACTGGTGGACCAATGGTACAGAATTGAGGACACAGAGACTAATACATATAATTTCAGCTATCTTATATTAGACAAAGGCGCCAAAAAAGTACAGTGGAGAAAGGATAGCCTCTTCAACAAATGGTGCTGGGAAAACTGGAAATCCATATCCAACAAATTGAAATTAAACCCTTGTCTCTCACCATGCACAAAACTCAATTCAAAGTGGATGAAGGACCTAGGAACTAGACCAGAGACAATACGCCTGATAGAAGAAAAAGTAAGCTCCAATTTCTAACATGTTGGATTAGGCCCAAAGTTCCTTAATAAGAATCCTGTAGCGCAAGAATTACGACTAAGAATTAATGAATGGGATAGATTTAAGCTAAAAAGCTTCTTCTCAGCAAAAGAAACAATCAGTGAGGTGAATAGAGAGCCAACTAATTGGGAACAAATAGTTAATACATGCACATCAGATAGAGCACTAATTTCTAGAATATATAAAGAACTCAAAAAACTTTACACCAAAAAACCAAATAACCCAACAATAAATGGGCTAAGGAATTAAGAAGACACCTCTCAGAAGAAGATACACAATTAATCAACAAATTCATGAAAAAATGTTCAACATTGCTGGCAATTAGAGAAATGCAAATCAAAACTACTCTAAGATTTCACTTCACTCCAGTCAGAATGGCAGCTATCAAGAACACAAGCAACAATAAATGTTGGAGAGGATGTGGGGAAAAAGGCACACTCATACATTGCTGGTGGGACTGCAAAATGGTGCAACCATTATGGAAAGCAGCATGGAGATTTCTTGGAAAACTGGGAATGGAACCACCCTATGACCCAGCCATCCCACTCCTGGGTCTATTCCCAAAGGACTTAAAAACAGCATATTACAGTGACACAGCTATCTCAATGTTTGTAGCTGTGCAATTCACAATAGCTAGGTTGTGGAACCAACCTAGATGTCCCTCAGTAAATGAGTGGATTAAGAAAATGTGGTATATACGCACAATGGAATTTTACTCAGCAATAAAAGAAAATAAATTAATGGCATTTGCAGGTGAATGGATGAAGTTGGAAGACATAATGCTAAGTGAAGTTAGTCAGTCTCAAAAATCCAAGTACCAAATGTTTTCTCTGATATAAGGAGGCTAGTTCATAGTATTGTTGGATGGGGGTACATAGGAGGATTAGAGGAACACTAGAATGGTCAAAGGGAAGGGAGGGTAAGGGAGGGAGCAAGGGGGGAGGGAGGGGGAGAAAAGAAAAAAGAAAGAAAAGGTGGTTGAATGAGACGGATATCATTTTCCTAAATGCATGATTGAAGACCTGAATTGTACGAATATACTTTGTATACAAACAGTTGTATCTAAAAGGATGCTAAATATATGCACTATGAGTTGTACACATTAAAATCATAAAAATAAAGTTAAAAAATAAAATAAAATACAAACCCAATCCATCAAGCATTGCTAAGACCCATTAATAAAACTAAATCTTTAGCCAAGTTCATTAAAATATGTATATATTCTACTCTAGCCATATCCAAGGCATAGCAACTGCTGCTGCTGCTTCTTTAAAGGGCCAGCCTTACTCACAATTTTTAAAAAGAGTATGGTTCAACTCCTGTTCTTAATAAGTTTCCTACTACAGTGTCTAAAGAGTATTGCTTTTCTTGTGGGCAATTAGGACATTTCAGTCGTGCCTGCCAGGCTTTTGCGAGATTTAAGAACAATTAACAAAATAACTGAAACAATGAAAGCTTTGCAACTGGGTCTCCCTTCTCCTACTACTATTCCTAAGGGTTATGATAATATAGTTATTGATTTACAAGATTGCTTTTTTACTATCCCATTATGTAAACAAGATTGTAAGAGGTTTACATTTAGCCTCCCTTCATCTAATTTACAGAGACCTTACCAGAGGTTTCGATGAAAAGTTTTGCCTCAAGAAATGAAAAATAGTCCCACTTTATGTCAAAAAATATGTTAATGCCTTACTTTCTACCAGACAAAAATTTCCTGATTGCTATATAATACATTACATGGATGACATTTTGTTGGCACATTTTAATTCCTTGACTTTACAGAGAGTATTACATTATATGATACAACAGTTACAAAAACGTAGACTTATTATTGCCCCTGAAAAAATTCAGACTCAACCTCCCTATTCTTATTTAGGAAAACTAATCAATTCTAAAAATGTTACTTCTCAAGCTATTCAATTAAGAACAGACAATTTACAAACCTTAAATGATTTTCAGAAACTTCTTAGTGATATTAATTGGATTAAACCTTATTTAAAGCTAACTACTGCTGATTTAAAACTTTTATTTAAAATTTTACTAAGAGATTCTCTTCCTACCTCTCCTTGTGTTTTAACCCTTCAAGAAAAAGAAGCTATACAGAAAGTAGAAAAGGCTATTATGGAACATTACTTGCAACAAATTGATTATTCTAAAACCTTGGCTTTTAATGATATTACAAACGCCATTTACTCCTACAAGATATTTATGACAATTTGATCCTCTTGAGTAGATTCATTTACCATCCACTCCCCCCAAAAATTAATATTTCTTATCCTACTCAGGTCTCTTCTTTAATATGTAAGGGAAGACTTAGAAGTAGAGAGTTATTTGGACAAGACCCTTCTTCTATAATTATACCATATGATAAAGAACAACTAGAGTTTTTACTAAATGCTAATGATAATTGGCCAATAGCATTACAGGGATTTTATGGAGAAATTTTGTTTCATTTACCTAATCATCCATTGTTACAGTTTATTTCCAAAGCCGAAATTATATTTCCTAAAAAATATTCTCAAGAACCATTATTAAATGCATCTTTAATATTTACTGATGGATCCTCTAATGGAGTTGCAGTTACTGTTATTGACAATAATGCACCTATAGTGCATCAAACCTTTGAGACCTCTGCTCAAAGAACTGAGATTATTACAATCATTATTGCCTTTAAAAAGGAGCCTCAAACATTTAATTTATATACTGATTCTCAATATATTGCTAGTTTGTTTCCTACTATTAAGACCTCTATTTTATCATCTCAGTCATCTATAATATATAGTCTTTTAAAATTACAATCTTTAATTCATCAAAGAGTAAATAAATTTTTTATAGGACATGTGTGGGGACATTCTAATCTCTCTGATTCTTTAAATACAAGAAATGCTTCTGCTGACCAGCTAACTAAAAAGTCAATGTCTAATATTATAAAACTAACAAAAAGGTAGTTTTCCCACCCTTCCAGACCTCAGTCAAGACTTACATCGAGATGCAAATGAAAAACATCAAGCTTAAACCCCCAAAGAAGAAAAAAGGTAAAGGTGTCTTTTTACCTGGGTTTTCATTATCAGCCGGTCATTTTTCTAAAGATTTTTGCTTTTTTTTTCTTAAATTCAATATATATTTTTTGAGCTTATAATTTTGATCCTATACACTTAGGTTAATGTTGTTTTGATCAATTTTATTTTTATTCAATTTTAGAGTTTTAAACATCTATACCATTGCAATGGATATTCATCTACAAAAAGATAAAAGGCTTTTGCTATTGTGTTATGTGTGCACACTTGTGTTATGTGTTGTATGTCTATGTCCATGTGTCATATATGTAAAATAAAGACTAACAAATAAGAAAATAAGCGCTCATGTTCATCAAAAATTTTTATAAATGGATCCAAATATCTTTAATTTACATGATTTAAAAGGTTCAATTTAAACTGGGTAAACATATAAATATAAAGGTGCCTTTAAAATAAAAACTTAACTCACGATTCTCTCTAGGTGGTCAAAAAACTAATAAAATGTTAATGTCTTAATATCCCTTGATTACAGGACTTAGCTTCAACAAGAAAGAAACGGATAAATGGATAATAATGTTCAATATACTTGTCTAAAGTTTTGATGAAATAAGTACAGTCAATTTGACATGAGATTACTCATTTGTTTAACATCTGATTGATTTACGAGGTTAAAATGCTAACTATTAAATATACCATCAAATAACTCCTTAAAATCCATTAAACAACATTATTAATTGTTTTCATAAGTTGGTAAATTAAGAAATAAGAAATTTCATTATAGACAAGATGAGACAAGAAACTCTTTCCTCACCACTGAAGCCGGTCTTCAGCACCTTAGAAATAGAAACATTTGTATAGCAAGAAAAGGTGAAATCAAGACTAGTATACTTATGTAAAGAGGTTTGGCTGCAACTGGAACAAAATGGGATTGCAAATTTTCCTGTGATTAACTGAATATTTCTTTCTTCTTTTTCTTTCCCTTTTTCTTTCTTTCTTCTTCTTCTTCTTCTTCTTTTTTTTTTTTTTTTTTTTTTTTTTTTTTTTTTTTTTTTTAAGCAGAAAATGGAAGGCTTTATTTAAAGGACAGCAGAAAAAGACTTCCCCCGGAGGGAGAAGGGGACCAGGAAACCTGGAATCCATTAACTGAATATTTCTAGTGCATTTGGGAGACTAGAACTTTTGATTATGTGTTGATGGTTAAAACTTGTTTTTCAAAAAAATTCACAGGTGACACTGCTTCACACAGTGTCACCTCTCATCTTAAGTCACTTATTTATATTGCCATCCTTCCATACATTGTAAAGGATGTTCCCACAGCAATTCATACGAGCTCTGCCCAGTTGGCATCACAGATGCTCCTCACCTTAACCCCACCATAAATGGAAAATGTCTTAAATTGCCTATGTATGTACCACACCTCATGCCTTAGCAGCACAGTGCTCTGCAGTCTGCTGCTTGCCCTGGTGATCAAGAGGCTGTTGTACTGCATATTGCTAGCCCAGAAATAAATGAAAATTAAAATCTAAAGTATGAGTTCTACTGAATATGTATTACTCCTGAAGTATATTGAAAAAAATTTTTTAAATAAAAGCATGTTTATCTATTATTATAATTAACTTAAAACATTTCTATGTTCTCTGGCTTCTTTATCCATCTTCCTATAAAGATGAAAGAGCTATCCCAATTACTTTCACATTACATAAGAAATTCAGAGATTTACTACACACAAGTGAAATCTTACTGAATTTTAGACAAAAATTACCTAATATGACCAGGTGCAGTGGTGCACGCCTGTAATGCCAGCACTTGGGAGGCTGAGGCAAGGAAGATTGCGAGTTCAAAGTCAGCCTCAACAATGGCGAGGCACTTAGCAATTCAGTGAGACCCTGTCTCTAATAAAATACAAAAAAGGGCTGAGGATGTGGCTCAGTGGTTGAGCTCCCCTGAGTTTAATCCCAGGTAACAACAACAACAACAACAACAAAAATTACCTAATAAGGTACAACATTAGGTAAACTATTTGTGGGAGCAGGTATCCAATTAAAGATTTGGAAAGAAATTCAAGAGAAAAATGTAGTTCCATATGATACCTTTTTGCTTTACTTTATTCAGAACAGAGGCAAAATACATTGAATTTGTTTTGAGTAAATTCTAGTAACAGAACTAATCAATAATAGTGAATACCAATGCACATTTAAAAGTCATAGCTAAAATATATACTATTTTAAAGTTTATAATTCAGAATAACTTAAAAATCACTGCATTGCTGAAATACTGTAAAAAGTTTGCCTTTGTAAATTTAGAGAACTGGATTCACACAATGTGATTCCCCACCATTCACAAATCCACAATCACAAATGAATTGGAATTTCCAAAGTCACATGGTAAAACTTAGTGTTTATTGGCTAAATAGTCTTAATTTCATACTTTAGTTAGCATGTTAACATTTTTATCCTATTCATCAAATATTTGTAATTAAGTAATTATTTTAATATGTTTGTGATGAAAACCTTTAATATGCATTTTTTCTTTTTTGGATACATGCATTTATTTAATAATGAACCAATTTATAACAACCAAAATGATAAAAATCAAGGAGACCTCAGTGCTGTGGAAGATAGTGAGATATCAAGGAAAATAAGCAAGTGACCCAGAACATATGAGTGAAGTGAAGTGAAGCAAAGGCAAATATGTGTAGGATAGTACTATACGGTCTGAAAAGGAGAAGGGCTGGAGAAGCAACCAGTTCTCTGCTTGATAATAAACAGCCTTAGTATGCTGCACAGAATGGAGGCTATGAGCCAAAGAAAGGCAGGAGAGGAAAAGAAGAATATATACCCCAGGGTAAGCATGTGAAAGAGAGCAGGAATTACGCAGCAATGACTCTAAGCCCTTATGTTTCCTCTAAAGTCTAAAATCAGTCTTAAGTTTTTAAGTGTGTCAATCAAATTCTATAATCACATCATGGGTAGAACTAGGCACCTGTGAAGAAATGGTGAGGGAAGTGGTTTATAAAAATAAAGGGGTGACATGGATCCTGCTCTCCAGCACTTACAATCTATATGAAGAAAGAAATTCTACACATAAAACTACTATCAAATATATTTACAAAGTAACATACATACAAATAAATATACCTATGAATAGCCAACATAGGAAAGCTAAGGGGTACTATGTCAATAATTGCTTAGAAGTCCCCTTGAGAGTCACTGAAGACTTCTTGAAGGGAAAAAAAAAAAGTTGGACTTTTCAGTACAGTGTTAGTAGAGAGTAGGACATATGCAAAGGTACAGAAGTAGGAATAAATATACCATGTACAATAAGCAAATAAGCTTGATTAGAGTACAAATATATCTAGTTAAGAAGTGAGTATGATTAAATAGTAGAGATCAATTCAGTGAAGGACACTGCAATGTTAGATCTGATCCTTAAATAAAACACAAAATGAATGTTTTCTTTAGGTAAGAATAAAGGGCCACAGGTCCAGGACCTACTCCACTTCTCTCAAGTTTGGTAAGTAAGATACAGAAACCAACAATGGGATAGTAAGCACTCAGCTTTCTTAAGCAAGTAGAAAGAGCTGCCTTCTGGAAGAACTTGTCCAAAGTGGACAAGTTGTGGCAAGTAGAGCCCCCCCCCCCAAAAAAAAAAGAAGTTAAAAAACTCAATGAAATTCCTCTGCAGCAGATCTACTATCCTAAGTCCTGCTAGATCCTGGTCATCTCAAGTATTCAAGCAGAATATACTTGTCCCTTGCTACTAATTCTTATGGGGAGTATATTACGTATGCTCATTAAATTGTTTATTTTTGAACTACCATGACAAAATACTTTGATCTTAACATTTTAGAAATTAAAATGAGGATGAAAAGAGCCCCAAACTATAGGGAATGCTCACATCTCTGAAGAAGGACAGGGCCCAAATTCTCCCTGTTCTTTAAGTGGAAAAGCAAACTATCACATCTTGAAAAGAAGCTGCTCTCTTCATCATATATATATAGGCTGAAAATACTCATCTCCTGGATGGTTTGAATACTGTGACCCGGGAGAGAGTGAGACAAGCTGTCTGCAGCAGCTAGAGCCACGTGGCTTCTGCAACACTGCCCAGGCGGAGCACAGGTGGTGCAGAAAAAAGCCAGAGCGGGGAGATCACGCTGCGACTGCAACCCCAACCACACTCGTCCCACCAGCATGAAGCCAGTGAAAACAGCCAGTGGGATTAGTGCTGGGAGACTACGGGAGAATCCGGGCCGACAACGCCAGTTCAAATCCAAACTCGGCTGGACTCGACCCTCAGCAGTAAAGCCCCAGAGAAAGCCGCACAGAGACCAATGAACAGGCAAAGACGAACCCGCGACTAGGAGGGCCTTCAACAGACAGTGGGGGAACACGAGTCCAGTGTGACGACCCCTGGGACCCTTCAATTGAGGAAGAGCACAGGAAGTATACTCCACACAAAGACCCATCTCCAGCATCACTCCTTGCTAACCAGGTATGCAGACTTGACCCCGCCCACAAATTCTCCGCATCAGCCAGAGCAGATATGCCGAACAGCTAATTTAACAAACTGAGAGAGTAAGAGAATAAGCTGCCTAATTGAGACTTGTGAATTCGACCTTGTGGTTTTTTCTTTTCTTTCTTTTTTTTTAAATGTCATTGTCGTAGTAGTTGTATTGTGGTTATTTTTTTCTTTCATTCTTTTTTTCCTCTTTCTCATTTTCATTCCCTCTTGCCTCCCATTCCTTATTTCCTCATCATTTTTATCTACACCCTGCCCCTACATTCTCAACAGAGAAGAAAACAAGTTGTATACAAGAACTTGGAATCTTAAAACTAGGGCAATGGAGTAGTACTTCAAATGGGTGTTTTATATAATTTCCTCTCTCTTTTTTGACTCACCCTGTCTTCTCTCTTTCATTAATTCTTACTACCCGGCCATTTTCTAATTTCTCTCAATGTTTACATAAGTCTAGCTAAAATACACATTGGTCTTCACATTTAACTGTACACTCCAGTTCCTTTCTTTCCCTCTTCTGCTATTAAACTACTTCCATAGATTTCTAGTATTACACTCCCGAAGGGGGGGAAAGCAATATCCTTCCCTCCTTCCTCTTAAGCATATCACCTTTGTACCCAATATCTGAAATTATAAACCCCATTATAATCTCTCAGAATATACTGGAGGCAATATCTAAATCCTCTAACTATGTAAATTGTGAACAAACTGTGATTAACTGAATATAAAATGTCTGGTTTTTAGGTGTAAAGTATATATAAGGGGAGCTGATAGAATCCTACAATAGGAGCATTATTAGGCCTTAACGTAAAAACAAAAAAAGTCAAGGTTCCACAGTGCTAAAAGAAAAGACACATAAGCAATATGAAAAAACAAGGGAAGAAAATGTCCCAAACAAATCAACATACCTCCTTAGCATATTCCTTGGCAAGCACGTAGATCTAATGACAGAACAGGAATTCAGGAAATATATAATCCAAATGATTATGGAGCTCAAGGACTAATTCAAGGAGGTGAGAGAGCAAATACAGGTAGTAAAAGATCAATTTGACAAAGAACTTCATAAACAAATACAAGAAGCAAAAGACTACTTCAATAGAGAGATAGAGGTTTCCAAACAGAATTTCCAAACAGAAATTCTGGAAATGAAAGAAGCAATAAACCAAATTAAATGCTCTATTGAAAACATCACCAGTAAATTAGACCACCTGGAAGAAAGGACCTCAGATAATGAAGACAAAATATACAATCTGGAAAAAAAAATGCAGAGAGCACAGTAAAAATGGTCAAAAATCAAGAACAAAAGATCCAAGAAATTTGGGACAACATAAAAAGACCAAATTTAAGAGTGAATGGGGTGGAAGAAGGAGCAGAATTCCAAGCCAAAGGAATGAATAATTTATTCAATGAAATAATAGCAGAAAATTTTCCAAACTTGAGGAATGAATGGGAAAACCAAGTCCAAGAGGCTTACTGAACACCAAATGTACAAAATCACAACAGATCCACACCAAGGCACATCACAATGAAAATGCCTACTATACTGAACAAGGAGAGAATATTAAAAGCCACAAGAGAAAGGAAGTAGATTACATATAGAGGGAAACCAATTAGACTATGTTCAGATATTTCAATCCAGACCTTAAAAGCTAGAAGATCCTGGAATAACATATTTCAAGCTCTGAAAGAAAAGGGATGTCAACCAAGAATCTTATAACCAGCAAAATTAAGCTTTAGATTCGAAGATGAAATAAAAACCTTCCACGACAAACAAAAATTAAAAGAGTTCGCAACTTGAAAGCCAGCACTTCTGAACATCCTGGGCAAAATACTCCATGAAGAAGAAAAGAAAAATAGCAATGAAAATCAACAAAGGTAAATATTAAACTAAAGGAATTACCAACCAGAGGAGAAACCAAATCAAGTTAAATACCATAAACAAATAAAAATGGATGGGAATACGAATCACATCTCAATAATAACCTTGAATGTTAATGGCCTAAATTCACCATTCAAAAGACACAGATTGTCAGACTGGATTAAAAGAAATGACCCAACAATATGCTGTCTCCAAGAAACCCACCTCATATAAAAAGACATCAATAGACTGGAGGTGAAAGGATGGGAAAAATCTTACCACTCACATGGGCCATGGAAGCAAGCAGGGGTTTCCATTATCATATCAAATAAGGTAGACTTCAAGCCAAAGCTAATAAAAAAGAACAAAGATGCATATTTCTTACTGATTAAGGGAACTATTCACCAACAAGATATAACAATTATAAATCTATATGCCCCAAATAATGGAGCACCTACATTCATCAAACAAACCCTTCTCAAGTTCAAGAGTAAAATAGATCACAACACAGTTATCCTAGGAGACTTCAACACACCTCTATCACCACTGGATAGATCATCCAAACAAAAGCTAAATAAAGAAACTTTAGGCCTCATTCAAACAATTAATAACTTAGACCTAACAAACATATATAGAATATTTCCTCCCTCAGTAAGCGAATACACCTTCTTCTCAGCAGCACATGGCTCCTTCTCCAAAATAGACCATATAATATGCCACAAGGCAACCCTCAGCAAATATAAAAAATCAGAGATAATTCCCTGCATTCTATCAGACCACAATGGGATGAAATTGGAAATCAATGATTGTAAGAGCCCTAATTGAGGAGATAGCTAAGATGGCGGCTAGCTGAGAGCCATAAAGGTGTTCAAGTATTTTCACCTGATATTCATGCATTTATCTAAGAATCTTTTTATGCCCGTGAACACTGCGTAACGCACCTGTAAGCTCGAGCTGTTAGCATGTGTCCTTGTTAAGGCAAAAAGTATTTAACTGGGTGAGGGTGAGTTAGAGGGGTGGTTGGAGTTGGAGTTGGAGAGGTTGTTGGAGCCAGAGAGAGAAGTTAGAAGGGAGAAGAATAAAAGAACTTTTTCATTTCCATCCTGCCTCTGAATTTTCTCACGCTGCGTCGTTGCTGCAAGCAGCAATCGCTACAGGCGGCAACAAATGATAAAACAAGAAATAAAAAAATTACTCCTACAACTGGAAGCTAAACAACATCTTACTGAATGAACAAGGGGTTGAAGAAGACAACAAGGAGGAGATTAAAAAATTCCGAGAGGTAAATGAGAACACAGATACATCGTATAGAAATCTCTGGGACACTATGACGGCAGTATTAAGAGGAAAATTCATTGCACTGAGTTCATTCCTCAAAAGGAAAAAAAAAAAAAAAAAAACAACAAATAAATGACTTAACATCGCACCTCAAAGCACTGGAAAAAGAACAGACCAACACCAAGAGCAGTAGGAGACAGGAAATAATTAAAATCAGAGCTGAAATTAATGAAATTGAGACTAAAGAAACAATTCAAAGAATTGACAAAACTAAAAGTTGGTTCTTTGAAAAAATAAAATAAAATTGACAGACCCTTTGCGATGCTAATAAAAAAAAGGAGAGAAGAAACTCAAATCACTAACATCCGTGATGAAAAAGGAAATATCACAACAAACACCTCAGATATACAGAGGATAATTAGAAATTACTTTGAAAACTTGTATTCTAATAAAATAGAAAATATTGAAGACATTGACAGATTCCTAGAGTCGTACGAATTGCCCAAACTGGATCTGGAGGATATACACAATTTAAATAGATCAATTTCAAGTGAGGAAATAGAAGACACCATCAAAAAACTACCAGCTAGAAAAAGCCCAGGGCCTGATGGCTTTACAGCCAAGTTCTATAAGACCTTCAAAGAAGAACTAATACCATTGCTCTTCAACTTATTTCAAGAAATAGAAAAAGAGGGAGCTATCCCAGACTCTTTCTATGAGGCCAATATTACACTGATTCCAAAGCCAGGCAAAGACACAGCCAATAAAGAAAACTTCAGGCCCATATCTTTAATGAACATAGATGCAAAAATTCTCAACAAAATCCTGGAAAATCAAATACAAAAACATATCAAAAAGATAGTGCACCACGATCAAGTGGGATTTATCCCAGAAATGCAAGGTTGGTTCAACATTCGGAAATCAATTAACATAATACATCACATCAATAGACTTAAAGATAAAAACCATATGATCATCTCAATAGATGCAGAGAAAGCATTTGACAAAATACAACACCCCTTTATGTTGAAAACACTAGAAAAACTAGGAATAACAGGAACATATCTCAACATCATAAAAGCTATTTATGCAAAGCCCCAGGCTAACATTATCTTAAATGGAGAAAAATTGAAAGCATTCCTTCTAAAATCTGGAACAAGACAGGGGTGCCCCCTTTCACTGCTGTTATTTAACACAGTACTTGAAACTCTGGCCAGAGCAATTAGACAGACGAAAGAAATTAAAGGTATCCACATAGGAAAAGAAGAGCTCAAATTAGCACTATTTGACGATGACATGATAATATACCTAGAAGACCCAAAAAACTCTACCAGAAAACTTTTACAACTAGTAAATGAATTCGGCAAAGTGGCAGGATACAAAATCAATACCCATGAGTCAAAGGCATTTTTGTACATCAGTGACAAGTCCTCTGAAAGGGAAATGATGAAAACTACTCCATTTACAATAGCATAAAAAAAAAATACCTAGGAATCAACTTAACAAAAGAGGTGAAAGACCTCTTTAAAGAAAACTATAGAACACTAAAGAAAGAAATTATAGAAGACCTCAGAAGATGAAAAGACCTTCCTTATTAGGCAGAATAAATATTGTCAAAATGTCCATACTACCAAAAGCATTATACAGATTTAATGCAATTCCAATCAAAATCCCAATGACACTCCTTAAAGAAATAGAAAAAGCAGTTATGAAATTCATCTGGAAAAATAAGAGACCCAGAATAGCTAAAGTAATCCTTAGCAAGAAAATTGAAGCAGGTGGCATCACCATACCAGATTTTAAATTTTACTATAGAGCAATAGTAAGAAAAACAGCATGGTGTTGGCACCAAAACAGACAGGTAGACCATTGATACAGAATTGAGGACACAGAGACTAATAATTAGACAAAGGCGCCAAAAATGTACAGTGGAGAAAGGACAGCCTCTTCAAAAAATGGTGCTGGGAAAACTAGAAATCCACATGCAACAAAATGAAATTAAACCCTTATCTCTCACCATGCACAAAATTCAATTCAAAGTGGATCAAGTACCTAGGAATTAGACCAGACACAATATGCCTAATAGAAGAAAATGTAAGCTCCAATTTCCAACATGTTGAATTAGGCCCCAAGTTCCTTAATAAGAATCCTGTAGCGCAAGAATTGGTATCAAGAATTAATGAATGGGATAGATTCAAACTAAAAAGCTTCTTCTCAGCAAAAGAAACAATCAGTGAGGTGAATAGAGAGCCTACTAACTGGGAACAAATATTTAATACATGCATATCATACAGAGCACTAATTTCTAGAATGTATAAATAACTCAAAAAACTCAACACCAAAAAACAAATATCCCAATAAATAAATGGGCCAAAGAACTGAACAGACACTTCTCAGAAGAAGATATACAATCAATCAACAAATACATGAAAAAATGCTCAACATCACTGGCAATTAGAGAGATGCAAATCAAAACTACCCTAAGATATCATTTCACACCAGTCAGAATGGCAGCTATTAAGAACACAAACAACAATAAATGTTGAAGAGGATGTGGGGAAAAAGGCACACTCATACATTGCTGGTGGGACTGCAAAATCGTGCAACCGTTATAGAAAGCAGTATGGAGATTTCTTGGAAAACTGGGAATGGAACCACCCTATGACCCAGCCATCCCACTCCTGAGTCTATTCCCAAAGGACTTAAAAACAGCATATTACAGTGACACAGCTATCTCAATATTTGTAGCTGCACAATTCACAATAGCTAGGTTGTGGAACCAACCTAGATATCCCTCAGTAGATGAGTGGATAAAGAAAATGTGGTATATACGCACGATGGAATTTTACTCTGCAATAAAAGAAAATAAAATAATGGCATTCGCAGGTAAATGGATGAAGTTGGAGGATATAATGCTAAGTGAAGTTAAGTCAGTCTCAAAAATCCAAGTACCAAATGTTTTCTCTGATATAAGGAGTCAGAGTCACAGTGGTGTTGGGTGTCGGTGTACATAGGAAGATTAGAGGAACACTAGAGTGGTCAAAGGGGAGGGAGGAGAAGGGAGGAAGCTAGGGGGGTATGGGGAGGGGTAAAGAAAAGGTGGTATAATAAGATGGATATCATTATCCTAAATGCATGATTGAAGACTTGAATAGTATGAATATACTTTGTATATAAACAGTGTTATGTGAAAGGAGGCTCAATGTGTGTATTATGAATTGTAATGCATTCTACTATTACAAATACAACAACATTGAATAAAATAAATAAATAAATTTAAAAAAAACACCACACATATGCAAAAAAAAAAAAAGAAAGAAAAAAAGAAAAGAAAAGAAAAGAGGCTGCTCTCAGCCAAACCATTAAGCCTTCTATCTTTAAGCCTATTGATCTGAAGCTGTTCCGGGGTGGGGAGGGGGAGGCCGGGGAAGAGTTCAGGTCAGATGTTCAGCAGTAGCCAGAGTCCAACCCTATGTCATGACGGTTCTGCTGGGAGGCGCTGGGTCCCAGTGATGTTGAAATTGACTGTTGGGGCCCAATCTTGATGCCATTTGCCTCATTGTGGACATCAAATAAATCCTGCTGGATCTTCCTATATATTTCTTTGGCTGTGGTAATGAAGGCCTCTTCATCATTGCAGGCTGTTTTGGCTGAAGTTTCCATGAATATAAGTCCATGCTCCTGAACAAAGGCCTCTCCTTCCTCTCTCTTCACATCCCTGTGTGACTTTAGGTCACTTTTATTCCCAATCAGCATGATACCCATGTTGGAGCTAGAGCGCTGGAGGACATCCTCTAACCAGGAGGTTAGGTGGTTGAAGGTGTCATGCCTTGTAATTTCATGCACCAGCAGCGCTCCAGCTGCTCCTCTGTAGTAGGAACGGGTGATAGAACAGAAGGATTCTTGCCCAGCTATATCCCAGATTCGCAGTTTGATTTGTTTTCCATCAATGTTGACCATGCGCACCCCAAACTCCACACCTATTGTGAGGTCGTGGACAAGCTTGGACCCCTTTTCTGTAAACTGCAGTAAGAGACATGACTTCCCCACACCTGAAAGAGGAGGACATAAATTCCAGCAAGCTTGCAGCCTGAGAACTTTCCAGCTCTTAATATGCATTTTTTTCTAAGCAATAATAAAAATGTATTCTTAATGAGTCAAGGAAAAAAAAAGGGATGGGGATGTGGCTCAGTGGTTAAGCACCCCTGTGTTCAATCTCTAGTACCAAACCAAGCAAAACAAAACAAAACAAAAATGGCAGCTTAGGAATTAATTTTGTTGATTTTAAGTGGGGAAATAGAAAGGACAAATAATTCCTTTTAAAATTTTCAGATCCTTTTTTTCAAACAGAGCTCAAGTGTTCCAGCTTTTGGAAATGTAAAACTTTGCTAAACACAATCATTTCCTACTCCAATATTGATCAAATACCTGCCTAAGCACCAGGAGAGGGTTGCTGAAAGGTGCTATAGATCATTGTTATGGGTTAAGTATTAGGAGTCCCCCAAAAGCTTGTTTGTAGGAAATTTAGAGGTGAAATGATTAGGTTATTAGAGTTTTATCCTAAACAGTGCTTTAATTCCCCTATAGGGATTGACTAGGTGGTAGGTGCAGTTAGATAGGGGTGGTTGGAATAGGGGGGTCACTGGGGTGCCTTTGGGGTATATATTTTGTCCTTGTTGAGTGGCGCTCTGGCTCTGCTTCTTGGTGCCCTGTTCCTGATGCTTTCTTCCTTCACACACTTCTGCCATGATGTTCTGCCTGCTCTCCAGCCCAGAGCAACAGAGTCGACCATGGATGGACTGAGACTTCTGAAACCCTGAGTCCCCACTTCAACCTTTCTTCCTGAAATTGTTCTTGTGGGGTCTTGTTGGTCATAGTGGTGGAAAACCTGACTAAAACATTCATCGTGTCCTGCAGAGCACGACTGTCCAACTTGAATATCTCTACAAGCAAGATTTTTCAAGATCTTCCAGGCTCCTTTTGTACCCATGCCCCAAATCCTACATTTTTCCTCCTTTAAATTAAAATACTATTTTTTTCAGAGCAATTTTAGAATCACAACAAAATTGAGTGGAAGTAGAGTCTCCACCTCTCTTCTCCTCTGTGTGTAGCCCCCCACCCCCCCATCCATACCCTGCACCAGTGTGTGGCTCATTTGTTATAAGCTAGGAACCAAAGTGACATGTCATTGTCAGCCAAGTCCACATTAGTGCAATCTAGAATTGTTCATTTAAAAACTAAACCCCCTTTTTTTTTGGAGGTGCTGGATTTGAACCCAGGGCCTTGTACATGGGAGACAAGCACTCTACCAACTGAGCTATATCCCCAGCCCTGTAAACATTTTTTCTGAGGAAAAAATTCAAATATACACAAAAGAGAGAAAATGAACACAGAGTAACCATCACCTAGCTGCATTAAATATCAACTCCCGGGCTATTTTTTTTTTTTAAGAATGATTTTTTTAAGTTGTAGATGGACCTTTATTTCATTTATTTATGTGGTGCTGAGATTTGAACCCAGGGCCTCAAACATGCCTGGCAAGCCCTCTACCACTGAGATACATCCCAGCCCCTCAAGGGCTATCTTTGTGTGTGTGTTTGTGTGTGTGTGTGTGTGTGTGTGTGTTATTGGGGACAGAACCCAGGACCGTTTTATCAATGTGTTACATCCCCATCTGTTTGTATTTTTATATATTAATTTTGAGGCAGGGTCTTGGTAAATTGCTGGGGCAGGCCTTGAACTTTTGATCCTCCTGTGTCAGCCTCCTGGGTCACTAGGATCATATGGTGGGCCGCCACTTCTAATTACCATCCTGTTTCATCGGTACTCTCACCTTGCCTCCAAAGTCCTCCACTGATCCAATGCCTGATTATTTTTAAGCACATTCTAGACATCGTAGTGTTGTTTGTAACTTATACATAATTCATTGTCCTTCTCTAAAAGATAAGAAGTCTTAAATAATACCTAAAAAGAGTAATGATTTGGGGGCTGGGGTTTTTGCTCAGTGGTACAGCGCTTGCCTAGCATGTGTGTGGCCCAGGTTCAATCCTTAGCACCATGTAAAAATAAACACCTTGTATGTGACTAAAGCAAATAAGTAAATATTTAAAAAAGAGTAATGATTCCCCTTATCCAATATTCAATTAAATTTTCCCATTTAAAAAAACTAGTTGGTTTGTTTTAATCAATATGCAAACATTATATTTGGTTAACAATATCTCTTAAAACTCTATTATTCTACAGGTTCTCATTTCATCTTTCTTTTCCTTGAAAAGAAAATAGTTTGTAGGGATTTCTACAATGTGTGTCTTGCAGATTATACCACCCCTTCAAGTCTCTCTCTCTCTCTCTCTCTCATTTTGGTCCTGGGAATTGAACCTGCCGTCCTCTCTAAACTACGCCCTTGGGCCTCTCCTGTTTTTTTTTTTTTTTTTTTTTGACATAGAGTTTCACTGAATTGAAGGGGGGCCGGGGTGGTTGCCCAGGGCTGTGACTGGCTGAGATTTGGAGGACAGAGCAGCTTGAGACTGGAAGGCTCAGGGTCAGGGCGGGGCTGAAGGGCCAACTGTTGGGAGGGAGGAAGGGTCACCTCAAGAGGGAGACAGGGAGACAGGTAGATCCCACCCTGTGGTCTGGGGACCAGAACCCGAGTCTGCGGGAGCCAATTGGCCAACTGAGGAGGGGGAGGCCCTCAAGCCTGCCCAGAGAGGCCTGAGTCCAGGGCCTTCTGCTGTGCCTGGGTCAGTGCTGGGGCCCAAAGACAGAGCCGTGGGCCAAACCCATCCCACTGTGGCCTGGCTGTGTGACCTCTGGAAGATACAAACCTCTCTGAGCCTCGGGGACCTCGGGGCACAGTGGGAGGAGAAGGGGGCGTGAGGCGTGGATGGAGCTGCCCTGGGCGGGCTCCTGGGGGTGGCCCCTGCTGCCCTAGTTGTCACTGTGGTGGTTTCATTTCCACCTCCTGCCTTTTATCCCTCCTGGAAGGAGACGGAGCATTGCCCCAGGAGGTGAGACGAGTCCCACTGGCTGGGGGCGCCTGACCTGAGCCCCTCAAAGCACCCAGTGCTGGGAGGTGGCAGCTGGGGACGCACACAGGTCCTTGCCGGTCCTCTGCCCCGGGAAGGAGGCACCCGTTGCTGGAGTCGCCTGGAGTGGCCCCCTTTCTCTGAAACCAGGAGCCAAAATAAAATGTTTCCTCCTCTAAGTTGTTCTTGTCAGATCCTTTGGTCACAGTGATGCAAAGCTGTGTAAAACACAGGGTGGCCTGAACAAATGACTATTTATTTAATAGTAAAATAAATTTGAAGGGTGTATCTGGCTTCCTGTGAGAAGTAGTAAATTAGATTGACAGAGACATAAATCTGATTTTAAAATGGTGAAATAACAGCATACAAATTCAGAAAATACTTAATACAAACGAGTATAGGAAGAACACACTAACAAGGTCCTAAAATGACTTCCAAAGTATAATGGAGAAAAATCATATGTAAAAATAGTGGATAGGGGATAGTTTCTGATTTTGTAGGTGTTGAAGGATATGGAGAATAAGTCCAAGGACATTGTTTTCCTAAGCTTTTGTCATTTAAAATCCTAGGCCTCAGCCAAAGCAAGGGAACACAAATGCAACTCCCAACTGACTGGCACTTGACCACCAACCCTAATTGGTCAGCTGGCCCCAATACAATGAACCCTGGGGACAACCCTCCTGTCCCACCCTAAATGAAGCCTGTATAACCCAGACCCTTGCTTCAGCCCAGTGTCATTTTGTGCCCCGAAATGAGCCATGCCAGGGGTTCCACTTATTGACTCCACTGATGAATACTGAATAAAGAAAAGCTTGCTACTCTGGTGTTTGCTTTTCATCTCCCACCTTCAACATGCGTGTCTCAGTTGTTCTAACAAGTGTAGAGAATTGCCAAAAAGAGTTGTACCTAAAACATGAAACAGGAAAAATAATGGAAATAAATGAGATATTTTTTGAGCCCTATCAAAGGAATGATATCACAAGACAACTAACCTCGCATTTGAGGATACAGGATTTTGTGAGAAACACAAACCACAGTATTTGATTTCTTCCTGAAAACTATATAAACTAGTCAAATTAAACCAATATTTTGGAACCAGTCCTGAAGTACATGTATGGGTGGGTAAGAATGGGAAATCCTTGAGTCTGAAAATGTATGTTCCCCATGGTTGTACATGCTTTTCTTCAGGAATTCCACAAGATATGTCAAGGAAAATGGGATAGTACCTTGAGAATGCTTTCCACATGGTGCTGATAGGACTATATAATCCACTGATATAACTCTGGCAGCGAAAGCCATCTTTTACATATTTCCTACACAGTAAACAATTCTTACATTCAGAGAAATAACATCAAAACCTAGGCCCAAGGGTACTTGGAGAAGACTCTCCACAGCTGAGCGTATGGAAATAAAGCTATTGCCTGAATCCTGGCAAGGTTTCACCTCTCACCAATAAACAAAAGCTGTAATGTAAAAAACAGTTTAAAATACATTTCAGCTTGTGTGAGGAACAAGAGGAAATCTTTTTAACCACTCACAAAAGGGCTGGAATGCATTCTTACCACAGAATTGCATCTGCAGAAGGGGCAAGAATATATATGAAGTTAAATACATGATACACATTGGGATATACTTGAGTAAAATGCAAGAGACAGAACATCTAGGGTAGGAAAGCTGCAAATAGCTGGGAAGAAGAAGAAAGTTATCATGAAAGGAGTGCAAATTCTCTCATGCTCAGCAGGTAATATCTGTGGTGACAAATGTCAATCCCAGCCTAATTCTTTTCTAGGTTGACACAGACCCCCTCTGTAAGCTGCCTGTCATGGCCAGCCACGGCGCCACGGGAGAAAAACTGGGAGGCAGAGTAAAGCTTTTACTACTTTTACTTAGAGAAAGATTATTTTTTAGAGCTTCTTGCTTCTTTCTTCTGTCTTCTGTCTTCCTCGGGAGCCTCGGCCTAACTCTGACCAGCCCTCAGGAGCCTCGGCCTAACTCTGACCAGCCATTACTTCTTCTATCTCGTTTCTCTTCTGTAACCGCTCTGCCTACGTTCTGGCCGCTCTGATTCTTTTCTCCGACCCGAACTCTTCTTCTGACCGACCGAGCTACTGCACGACCGACTGAATGAATTCTCCGTTCTCCTCACTCGGACCGCTTTCACCCGGTTATATACCTTCAGCTTTGCGGGTGCCTACAGGTGCGTCACATACATATCAGGTGGAACTTATGGCTTCCAGCTAGCTGCAACAGCCCTTCCTAATTAGGGCTCCTTCACCCCTCACTTTGGGCTTTGGGCTCATCAGTAATATTAAGATATTTAAATTCAATAATACATGATATATTTTGCTTGCAATGTACATTTTTCATAAAAGTAACAACACTTTAATTCAATATTGATTTTATAATTTGATTTCCTGTGCATTTTCTTATTATTAATGTCAGCTGGCCAATTTCTACAAAACAACTTTGGGATTTACATCTAATTATGTTTAATCTGCCGATCCACCATGGAATATTTTGATTTTTACCAAAATTAAATTTTTGATCATTGAATAATAGGCATTTTCCCAGTTGTTTCTATATTTATTGCATTTGATTTCATCTTTACATTTTACTTTGCAGTGGACAGGTCCTAAATTTATTTTATACTTTTCCTACATTTGTGAATGGATTTGTGTCTCAATTTTGACATTTCTCATTGGTAGATAATTTACATAATCCTATGTTGACCTTGAAACCTATGCCTTTACTGAACTAATGTACTTCTAATGTTTGTTAGTGTGTGAAAATTCTTTAGAAACTTTATATAAAAGATTGGCTATTTCCTCTTTGGAGTATAATATCCATGTTTAATATTCTCAGAATAATATTTAGTAGAAGTCAGAAAATCATTCTATTTTTTCCTTTTTTTCAAAACTAACTTGTGAAACACTTAGGTTTTTACCATGAAATATGATAACAGATGGTAGCTTTAAGCTGCCGTTTAGTGGATGGAAAAAGAGTTTTCCTCTGGGCCTAATTTGCCATAGGTTTTACCACAAATTAGCATACAATTTGCCAAAAGATTTTCTCTATCAAAATGATTTTTGGAACCTTTCTATATTATGATACATTGCTGAATTTGAGAGTCCCCCTTGGTCTTGAGGTCCAATATTCCTTTTTATGTTGTTACCTTCAGTTTACTAGTGGTTTTGAATATCAGTAAATATCCATAATGGAAGATGGCCTGTAATTTTCTTTCTTGTGATTTGTTATCTGGTAAATCTGGCCTCATAGAAAGAATTTGTAAGGTTTCACTGTTCTTGTTTTAGAAGTGATCATGAATTATTGTTAGTGATGCATTATTAAAATTTTGGTTGAAATCACCAGTGCCAGTGAAGGCACCATTATTTATTTATTTTTTTAATGTATGGTTGTTGTTTAGTTTTTTGTTGATTGGTTGGATTTTGGATCTAGGTTCTTACCCGGTTGCCCAGGTTGACCTCAAATTCCTGGGTATAAACAATTATCCTGCTTTAGCCTCACAAGTAACTGGAACTACTGGCATGAACTCCCATGACCAGCTGTTCAGGTTTTTATGAGAATATTTGTAATTAAGTTAGATTTTATTTTGTAGGTCTTTTATATTTCTTTACATCTATGTCTATTAGTGTATTCTATATATTCTTTAAGTAATTTTTCAAAAACCATGGATATCTAGTAATTTATCTGTAAGTTGTTATTTTTCCAGTTCTTAGACTTTCTCAGCAATTAAGATGGAATAACGAAGAAGAATAATGTGGGGAAATGAGGGCTCAGCATTTAGTGATCTGAAGAAGATCTCAGGATGACTCTGTAGGATAGAGAATATACACTATTTAACATACATACTTCTGTGAGATAAATGAGACAGAGAAGCTAAAGCAAATTATAAATTTGATTACCATTTTTCTGACAATTAATGATGTGGAGCACCTTCTATATTCCTTTATACGTTTCTTTGATTTTTAAGAAAATGTCTATTTAGACATTTTGCCATATTTAAATTATTAGTTTCATTTTCTCTTTTCTCTTTTTGATGAGTTGTATGATTTTCTTATACTTTGTATATTAAAATTTCTCAGATGTGGTTAGCAAATATTTTCTTCAATCCATGGTCTACTTTTACATCAATCATTGATTGATTCCTTAGCTATATAGAAGCATTTTTAGCTACATATAGTCTCACTTGTTTATTTTTTTCTTCTTGTACATTCTTTGTTCTATCCAAAACTACTACCAACACCAATGTCAAAAAGTTTTTCCTCTTTTCTTCTGGAACATTTATGGTTTCAGGTTATATTACAATAAGATATGATCACATGCTTGTTAGGAGGACTGATACAAAGTTGTAGTAGGTAACATGTACTGCAGAGGATGTGCAGAACAGGAGACACTTGGACTCACTTGTCAGGAATATAAAAGGGTACAGATATCATGGAAAACAATATTAGAGTATTTCAAATAATGGAAATAAGATATACCTTATGACTCAAATATTTTGCTGAGCATATTCCTATTAGAGATCTTCAGAAAAACAAAACTAATAAAATATATAATTGCATACTGCACATAGAAGGGGGATATTAGATTGATTCACATGATTAGGAGGTAAAAATTGTAAACCTCCTGCCGGCAAAACTGGGGAACTTTTAACAGCTCAATCCAATCAACTGGAAGCCTTACAATCTAAGGAGGTCAATGAAGTAGCTATAGTTCAAGACTAAGGGCTATAAGGGACCACAATCAAAATCTAAAGAAACTGGAGTCAGATACTTACAGGTAGAAGGATATAGAAAATAAATCCAAGGACATTTCCCCTAAGCTTTTGTCATTTAAAATCCCAGGTCTCAGCCAGAGTGAAGGAACACAAAAGCAACTCCACCTGAATAGCCCCTGACACCCCACACTAGGGTCACCTGACACCAACACAACTGGCTCCAGGAAATTCCCCATTCACATTCCTCACCCACGCTAATGGGTAGCAGGACCCCAATAAAACAAACCCCAGGAATTGCCCTACTGTCCCATCCCAAACAAAGATTATATAACCCAGACCCTTGCTTCAGTGCACCACCATGTTTTGCCCTGAAAATGAGCCATGCCAAGGTTCCACTGATTGACTCTGCCGCTAAATACTGAATGAGGAAAAGCTTGTTGATCCAAGGTCTCCTGCCTGTATCATGTGTGTGTCATTTGTCCTAACACAGGTGACACATCAGAAAAAACACCCTTTAAAGAAGCTTGGATCACAGGCCAGTGAAAAGCTCCCCTTCTGCCTTTGCTCAAATTAAACCTGTTGATTGGTGCTACACATTCATGACAGGTCTTCCCCACTGCTTTCTGGTCCAATCTTCTGGAAACACACTGACAGTCATACTTACAGGTGTTCTATACCAATTTTCTAGACATACCTCAATCCACTCAAGTTGTAATTAATCATTACAATAACTAAAGGAGATGAAACATACCTTTAGAAATATATACACTTATAGGAGCCCTGTTTGGGGGAGATGGCTTGAATTGCGGTTGACTATGAGCCATGGAGGGCATTGTCGCCTTCCGTAGTCTCACGGGACTTGGCCCGGGATCTCATTTGTTGTTAGAGCCAGAGAGAAAAGTTATCAAAATAAAAAGCTGTTTGTCTCCAGTTTGCCTCTAAACTTCTTCCCGCGGCTTCGGCGAGACAACAACACACACTACATACTACTACTATAAATAAAAAAATATATTAAAAAAAAAAGAGACTGTCCCTGGCCGCCTGGGCCCAGAGTAGCAGCTCCCGGCTGCTGCACGCAGGGCCAGACCTGGGGAAGGGCTTCCTCCATTATCGGGAAGAGTGCGACCTGCCCATTTGCGACCAGAGCAAGAGGTAGACTCCCGCCCCAGCTGGAAGGAGAGACCCAGCCACCAGTTTGCCTGGTCTTCGGGGCCCAGATTGCACGCAGGGCCAGACCTGGCGAAGTGCTTCCTTCACTCCCTGGGGGAGTGCGACCTGCCCAGCTGCAACCAGAGCAAGAGGTAGGCACCTGCCCGCTGGAAGGAGAGAACCCGCCGCCAGTTTGCCTGGCCTCCAAGGCCCATAGTAGCATCTCCCTACTGCTGTAAGCAGGGCCCAGCCTGAGGATAAGTCCCTTCCACTATTCCACTGTGCCACTCTGCAACGGACCAAAGGTGCAGCCTTGACTCACTAACAGGGTTGCTGACTGTACATGATCTGGGTCAGGTGGCTTAACTCGCCTTCTATAAGGTTTTAAGGTAAAATCAAAGTAGACAAGGTCCCACAGTGCAGGTAGAATAGACACACAAGCAATATGAAGAAACAAGGGAAGAAAGTTGACACAAACAAATCAATATACCTCCTCAGTAGATTCCATACCATGCACAGTTGGTGCAATGCCAGAGATGGAATTCAGAAATTACATATTCCAAATGTTAGCGGAACTTAAGAATGAACTCAAAAATGAGATGAGGGGAGCAAATACAGGAGGTGAAAGATCATTTTGACAAAGAACTCCATAAACAAATACAGGAAGTAAAAGATTACTTCAATAGGGAGATAGAAGCTCTAAAGAGAAACCAAACAGAAATTCCAGAAATGAAAGAAGCAATAAATCAAAATAAAAAGCTCAATCGAAAGTATCACCAACAGAGTAGATCACTTGGAAGAAAGAACCTCAGACAATGAAGACAAAATATATATCCTAGAGAAAAATCTAGATTACACAGCAAAAATGGTAAGAAACCAAGAACAGAACAATCAAGAATTATGGGACAACATAAAAAGAACAAACATAAGAGTGATTGGGGTAGAGGAGGGGGCAGAGTTTCAAGCCAAAGGAATGAGTTAAATTTATTTAATGAAATAATTACAGAAAATTTTCCAAACTTGAGGAAATGAAGGGGAAAACCCAAGTTCAAGAGGCCTACCGAACACCAAACATACAAAATCACAACAGATCGTAGTCTCACGGGACTTGGCCCGGGATCTCGAGTGACTTGGCCGAGATTGCTGATCGGGTCAGCGCCATTTTGGTGGTGTGTGCGGCGCGTGTTAGTCGTTGTTAGAGCCAGAGAGAAAAAAGTTATCAAAATAAAAAGCTGTTTGTCTCCAGTTTGCCTCTAAACTTCTTCCCGCGGCTTCGTTGCTCCAAGCGGCCATCGCTTCAGACAACAACATACACTACATACTACTATTATAAATAAAAAAAAAAATATTTAAAAAAAGAAATATATACACTGCCAAGTTCATTGCAAGGATATCCACAATAGCCATTTCCCCCAAAAACAACCTAAATTTCCATGAAAGAATAAGAATATGTGTGTGTGTGTGTGTGTGTGTGTATACACACATATTTAAATGTCTATATACACACAAACATATAAACATATAGTATTTTTCAGTTTTTTTAAAAAAAATTATTTTGAGTCAGGGTCTTTTAACATGTAAAGGGTTTTACTAGAAAGCTAAGGCTGGCATCAAACTTATAGTCCTCTTTCCTCAACATCCCAAGTCCCTGGGATTGCAAAAGGCATGTGCCACCACACCTTGCTTATCATTCACCTTTTAAAAGAAGGGTGCCTGAGCTGGGGTTGTGGCTCAGCAGTAGAGTGCTCGCCTGGCATGTGCGCGGCCCAGGTTCCATCCTCAGCACCACGTAAAAATAAAGGCATTGTGTACAACTAGAACAGATAAAAAAGAAGAAGGATGCTGTTGGTGGGAGTGATGGGAAAAGTTGAAGGCAAACCCTAGTAATTTAGCAGGATGCCTTAAAAGTGAAAAATAAAAATGACTGGGGATATATCTCAGTGGCAAAGCAATCCTGAATTCAAATCCCAGTAACAAAAAAAATTCTGCCATCCACAATATATGTATGAAGCTAAGTGAAGTTATCCAGACACAGAAACAAATGCATTCCATAGTCTATGTATGAAATCTGGAAAAGAAAAAAATGAATGCATAGAAAGAGCATGGTGGTTATTAGAGGACGATAGTCAATAATATTGCATCATGTAGGAAATTCCCAAAGACAGTAGGAGTTTAGGCGTTCTTACTATAGGATGTAATTATGTAAGGTGATGGGTTTTATTAGCACATATCAATGTACACATTAATGGGATTCAGTGTGATATATTCCTATGTGCATACACATGTTCTTCCATCCTTGATGTCCCAGCAGCCTTCCCAGACATAATAATCAATATTCTACTTTCACATTCATTTTATATTAGTTATTATATATAAGAGACAATGTGATAGTTTTCATTGTGTGTTTTCCTTCCCTTGGCATTACATCATCCAAATCCATCTATTTTGCTTAACATTACGAATTTTTTTTTCTATTTATGATTGGGGAGTACACCATGGCAAATATATAACATATCTGATGGATATGTTAAATTGCTTACCTATATCACTGATTTTTCTCCTTATATGCATTGCTAAACATACTGTTACACAAATTAAATTTATACAACAAAAGAAACAACAACCAAAAAAAGAATAAAGAAAACTAGGAAACCATTCTTTTTGGCCTGATTTTATCAAAGTGAAATTAAAACTGAATTAAAATTATATACACACACAAAACTCATTTATTTATTTATTTATTGGTACCAGGGATTGAACCTGGGGCACATAACTCCTGAGCCCCACCCTCAGCCCTTTTTATATTATTTAGAGACAGGATCTTGTTAAGTTGCTTAGGGCCTTGATAAATTGATGAGGCTGGCTTTGAACTTGTGTTCCTCCTGCCTCAGCCACCTGAACATCTGGGATTAAGGTATGTGTCACAGAGCTGAAATAAAACTTACTTTAAACAGCTGCTTAAGGAAAATTCCAGAAAGTGGGAGGTGGAGCCACCCTCATGCCTGACCTGTGAAACCCAGTATATCCCCCTTTCCCTCTTCAGGCCCTGGCTGTGGGAGGCCTGCTCATCCTGTGTTTCTATTTCCAGCCACTCTCCCACCTGCACGATTACCACAGCTCACTAGCTGTAGGCCACATTGGCAGGCAAATCAAAATAACAGGTTCAGTTTTGAGCCAGGGAGCTCCTGAGATCCTCCTGGTGGAGTTTACATGGAAGTCATCAGTGTCCCTGGGAACTAGCTAGCTCCCACCAGGACAGTCAGGGTTGGACCTCTGGTGTCCTGGCTTCTGATACCAAGAGAAGGAAAAGCCCATGCTGGCTCTCATCCAGAAACCCCTCAACCTGTAGAAAAGACTCCCCATCCCTCCAACTTCATTCACCAGTCCTTTCCCTCTGGATACATGGCTGAGATTCCTTTCCCCACAGGGAAAATTCAATTACCTCTCATTTACCACTTAGAAATCAAATACAGGTTCATCCATTATCCAAAATTCTGAGAACCATGTTTCACTTTTTAATTGTTTTAAAATTTTGGAGTTTTTGCATAAAGACAACGTCTTGGGAACAGGACTCAAGACTAATCAAGAAATTCATTTATGTTCCATCTATACTTTATACACATAGCCTGAAGGTGATTTCATGCAACATTTTTAGTGCATCTGTGTTTTGACTCTGACCTATCACATGAAGCCAGGTATCAAATTTTCTACTTGTGGGGTTATGTGGGCTCTCAGAAGTTTCAGATGTGGTATATTTTGGATTTCAGATTTTTGGATGAAGAATGCTCAACCTCTAGTTGTCAAGGTTTCCTAGGACTGGGAAAATCATGTCCAGTCCAAGATCTGTGACCATGCCTGCCACATGGTTCCTTTCAGAGTTCTCTGGTTGCTTCTTTTTTTGGCATTGTGGGGCAGACTGGAATGGTGGGATTCAGAGTAGACTTCCTTTTTAAACCTGGAATGTTTCTGGCAAAGTGTCTGAAAGAGAATAAACAGCATGCATGGCTTTATACAGGCTTAGCTACTTGCATTTAACAGTCCCTCTCCCTGGAATACCATCCTCCAGGATGCTCCCCAGGACTGATCATGGCCTTGGAAAAAGCCTGAGGGTATTGCTGACACTCAAGGGCCCTTTATTCAAGGGGAATGCATGCCTCTGACTGGCTCCCTTTCCAAAAGGGAATGAATTCAGGACAGCTTCTTCCTCTGCCCCTCCTGTCTTCCCCCGCAACTTTCTCTGGAAGAAAAGGAGGCATGTGAATTCCCTCCCTCAGCAAGATGCAGTGGGCACTGACTGGATAAGCAGGATCACTCCCATCCAGTTTCAGCTGTCTTGGACAGGCTGGTGAGGCAAGGCTTTGCGGGCAGGTTGGAGGGGGTGTCTTCATGGAGTGGGGGAGAAGGATGTCCACAGAGCGGGCGTGAGGAGAGCTCAGAGAGAAGGGTGCAGACAGTTACCAGGCTACTCCCAGTAGGCTGGCTTTGACAGCATCCCAGAATTTGGTTCAGAGTTGAAGCAAAGGGATGAAACTGTTGAGTGGAAACTGGCCCTGAATTCTCCTCAGGAAATTCACTGAAAGAGAGAAAAAACTTGTGAGCATTTCTACCAGGCTATGAATCACAATCTTCCTTCCCATCTTCCATACCCAACATTTTACATTCTTAGCTTGGGTTAGAGAAATTAAAGCATAACATTCTTAAACTCCCAGGGTGGTTTGAAGGCTTCAAAGGGCCCTTCACTTATATTGTTTCTTGTGATCCTCTAAGCAGACCCAGCAGACGGATGGGCCAGGAGGTTAATGGGAGCGAGGGGTGGGGGAGATCCCATGGTACAAATGCAGAAGCAGAAGAACAAAAGGGCCAAGGATACAGCTGGAGTGGGCACAGCTGGAGTGGGGATAGTCTCAGACCTGGCCTCCTGTCCCACTACCTCCTCTCTTCTGGGTCAAAGCATGGGGCAGGAAGAGGCCTCCCCCCACCAGCATTGGGCCAGATCTTGGACAGCATTTATTTAGAGACAGGGTCGCACTGAGTTGCTTAGTGCCTTGCCTTTTCTGAGGCTTGCTTAGAACTTGATCCTCCTGTCTCAGCCGCTGTGCCCAGCACAGTCTTCGATTTTAATAGCACGGTCAAGCTTTCTAGGAAAACACTCACGCTACAACATGTGATTCTAAAAATCTAAACTAATTTAAATTAAATTAAAATACAAATCAGTTCCTTGGCACCTACTACCCTACTGAAAGTGCTGGATAACCACATGTGGTTTGTGGTTCCCACACTGCACAGCACAGAAGGAGCATGCCCATCAGCACAGAGCTGAGGGGACAGGAATAGAATGGAGGTCAGACCAACCACAGTCCTCAGGCCAAAACAGTCTGCTGCTTATTTTTGAAATAAATTTATTTTTTGAACACAGTCACTCCCACTCCTTTCTATATTATCTTTGGCTACTTTCTTACTACCAGCAAGGACATGAAGATTAGTTACAGAACGCTTATGACCCTCAAGGCCTAAAATAGTTACTTCATGGCCCTTTATGAAAGGTTGCTGACCCCTGCTCTAGAAGATATGGAATCTCTAAAGTCCCACTCAGGACAACCCAACATCACTCAGAGGCTTAGATTGAACCCAAACAGCAGAAATTCCTCCCACCTCTACCCTTGACTATTGGTATACGTTGAACACATCTGCCAATATGTTCCTGTGCAGAAAGAAAATGTAGTTCATGTATTTCTTTTATTAACAATGTCATTTACCCCTTTCTGTTACATTTTAGCAGGCTTCTTTAAGACCTCATGCAAAATCCACCATCCTGGCATGTTCTAACAGTTGAATGATGATGCATCTGCTCAGTCCAGTTGCTCACTCTCTGGGACACCAGGGTGCTGGTGAGCCTCAGGGCTGGTGTATAAGCCCCACTGATCTTGTCTGCAGGGCACTTCTTTCTCAGACTCTAATGAGCTCTGATGGATCATTTACCAGGACTCTTTGGAAAGAAAGAATCCAGGAATACAACCATATTGATCCCAGCATCAAGCACAAGAACAGTATCATCTCAGGAACTCTTCCTTATCCACCCATTCTTTGGATACACATACTCAGGTCTGTCAAAGCCAAAAACCATCTTTCAACCACTGTGCTCTAATGCGCCCTGGGGCAGCCATGGGTGGTAGCAATGGCCTCCTTCCAAATATAGGCCTCCTCCTATATTTGCCATATAGAAAATTGGAAATCTCTCCGAAGCCAGAGAGAACAGTATGCCCTGCCCATGGAACTCTCACCCACCTTCAATAAGTTTTAATAATTTATAAATTCCTTCCAACCCTCTACCTCCACCAGAGGAATCCTGGGTCACTTTAAAACAAATCCCAGCCATTCTGTCCCTTAATCTGTAAATATTTCAGTAGGTATCTTTCAAAAACAATTCCATTATCAAGCCGAAACTATTCATAATTCCTGAATACCATGAAAGATCCAATTCATGTTTAAAGTTACCTAACTATCTCAAAGAGATTTTTCTTTATCATTTTAAAATGTGAGTTGGAGTCTAGATAAGATCTAGACATTGTGATTGGTAGATCTGTTATATCTCCTTTAATACGCATCCTCCTCTTTTTTTTTTTTTTTTGCACAATTTTTAAAATATAGAGATTGGGTGATTTGTGCCACAGACTTTGCTGCAGTCTGGATTTTGGAAATGGCCTCTCTATGGTGTGATTTACCATGTTCTTTCATCCTCTCTATTTTATGTAAAGTGGTAGAGTCAGATTCAGGTTTTTGTGTTTGGTAAAAATTATATAGTTTTATCTTTCCATTGGGGAACAAAAATGCTTGGTTTATGTCTTTTTTGGGGGAATGTTGGTGACTTCTGTTGGTCAGTGCTTGGATCCATTAGTTCATGAGGGGATGCTAAATGCTAATATTTGAATTATCCATTCCTGTTCATTTGTTAGCTGGATTACTTCTATGATGAAGACCTTCTCCTCACCAACAATTTGGCCACCTGTCCTGAGGTACCATTGCTATAAGAGAGGTAGGATACATATTTAAATTCTTCTCTGTAAGAGCCCTAATTAAGGAGATAGCTAAGATTGCAGTTAGCTGTGAGCCATAAAGATATTCAAGCATTACCACCTTCTATGGTCTCACGAGACTTGGCCCGGGACATTGCGGAGCGGGTCGGCGCCATTGTGGGTGGTTGGAGGAGCGTGGTGAGTGTTGAAGTTGTTGTTGGAGCCGGAGAGAGAAGCTAGCGGAATAAAGAGCCTGTTCGTTTCCAGTCTGCCTCTGAACTTATTCCCACAGCGTCGTTGCTCCCAGCAGCAATCGCTTCAGGCAGCGACACTTCTCCTCTATTGTCCAACTTTCAAAATAATGAGCTGATAGTTCAGTATCTTCCTATGTTAACCAGAGGATATTCTTTCCTTTTAAAAATATCATGAATTCATGAATTTAAACCTAATTGATAAGTTCCAATCCATTGTTCTAGGTATTTTTAAGGAGCTTGAATTGTTGAAAGGAATCTGGTGGACCAAGTCCCCCTACACCCATGAACAGCCACCTCTGAGCACAAGAGCCATCAGCCTGGCTTGGGGCAAATAGGGTGAATGTACCTTGCCCACCCCATGGGAAAGTTAAATGTGTCATAGAGCAGTTCTTGGGATAATGGGAAACTTCTTCTTTTTGGCCCAATGCAGGAAATATGCTCCTGATGCAGGCTCTCTTGACCTGCAGAGCCACCCTCAGCTTCTCTTCCTGCTTCATGTGCATCTTGCCCACCTTGTGCAGGAACTTCTTCTTGGCTTCCATGGTGTCCAGGCCACCCTCCTGGGCCTGCTGGAAGTGCTCCAGCTCTGCCTCCAGTCCGCTTGGGGTGGCCATGTTGGCTGCAGCATCTGGGGCAGCCAAAGGCAGGCCTGAACTCCTGGGGAACTTAGGTCCTTGGCAGAGCTGGACGAGGTAAAGGGCAGCGAGGACAAGCAGCAAGTGAATTCCTCTCTGCTTTTGACTTCAACTTCAGCCTCTGAGTCCTTGTCCTCTTCAGGAGTAGGTAAGGGTGCAAGTGTCTCCAGGGCAACTGGATGTCTGGGGTCAGCTTCCGGTTTCGTATCCATGGCTGGATGGACCAGAAGACAACAGTGGTGCAGAGTGTGCTGCTCACCACCTTCTCCTGGGCTTATAGTGCAAGGGCCACACTGGGGGCCACCATCATCTGAAAGCTCTTATAGGAGTAAAAGCTGTCTTAGATCAGGCTGGCAGGTGTGGGGAGAACTCTTTCACTTTTTGAAACTGCAGGGGACTGGAGTCTGAAATCAGAGAGGCACTTGCAAGGGTGAATGCAACCCAGGCTCTTCTTGCAGGAAGCAGCTAAGGTCCGCAGCCAACTGGACTGTTTGTCCTTCTCAGAAGACGTGAGGGGTTCGGAGGAGGCAGCATCTGTTTTGGGTCTTATGGAGGCTGGGGGGCTCAGAGGAGACCCAGGGCACCAGGTGCTTGCACTTGTTGCCCTAACTGAAGTTATCCTTTGCGTCATCCAGACAGCGGCCCAGGTGCACCTGCTTCTCCTTGCCTGTGTAGTCCTGGCTCAGCAGGATGTAGGCAGTCTTGTTGGCAGAGGAAGCCCCATTGCATTAATGTATCACTGAGAAGTCCAGTGCTATAGCCCCATTTTTATTTATTCATTTATTTTTTTATTTTTCAGTGGTGTACTGTGCTGTCTTCCTATAACTGATGGTTTCATCATTAGTCCTGTTTTCCTCAAGGCCAGAGGAGAGCTGCCAGCAGACACTGGGTTATATATTGCCTTATTCACAGGGAGAGAAGACTGCTTTCCTCACCTGTGGAACCCCGATATTCACTGTCTGAGCACCCCTGTATCAATCATTGTGATCAAGAAAAAGGAAAGGGGGAGGGAAGGATAAGATAACATCAAGAACCAATCAAATACAAATTAATAGACAAGCAAAAGAAGTCTAGTAGAATAGAAGAAGGAGAATGGGAAAGGGGTGGGAGGACTGGAGGGAAAATGGGGAGGGAAAAGCTGGGATCATGAACTGAAATCAATTTCCATGCATGTGTGAGTTTGTTGGGATGAACATAACTACTGTGTATAATTGTAAAGCTCTAATAATAATTTTAAAAAGAAAGAAAGAAAATGACAGATACTGATTGGCCTAGTTTTATTCTTTTTGAGGTTATGGTATTTTTTTATCCCTTTATTTTATTTGTTAATATTTGTGTGGTGCTCAGGACTGAACCCACTGCCTCACTCAGGCTAACAAAGCACTCTACCACTGAGCTTCAGCCCCAACCCTTGTTGGCCTGGTTTTGAATCACATGATGTCCCTGAACCTATTGGGATAACTGGAAAATGAGATTATCCTGATTGTCTGAGCCCATCCAGGGCTAGCCTCTAATACTAAGAGTCCTCTAATTCTGTTGGTCTAGAGAGTTCCTTCCCTTAGATAAAAAGTAAAGAAAAATCTCTCTGTGCAAGGTGGGATGTTCCTTCTATTTCAGAAGCACAGACTGTGGCCTTCCTGTTTATATGTTTATGAGGTTGCTTCCTAATTTCTCCTAACCACTGTAACCATAACTTTCCTCAACCTAGCTTACCTGCACAACATTTTTTTAAAAGATCTTTTTAAGATGAACACAATAGTTTTACTTTATTTATTTTTGTGTGGTGCTGAGGATTGAACCCATTGCCTCACATGTGCAAGGCAAGTGCTCTACAGCTGAGGTATAACCCCAGCCCAGAACGTCTTAATAAGAAAGAAGGAAATGGAACAACCACCTCTTGTTGCCCCCTTACTGTTTATTTTATTAAGAAGAATATATGTAGAGGAACATATATAGATCCACACACATATGTATAAAATTATTTCATTAATCCCCAAAACAACCCAATGAAGTAGGTGATATTATCCCCAGGTTACAGATGAGGAAACTGCCTATGATAGGCAAGATAAAAGGTTGACAGTCTTTTGCTGAATGAAACAAAGAGTAATTATTTTAGCCTTTTGACCACACATCCTCTGGCATGACTACTCAGATCTGCCATTGTAGCATAAATACAGCCACAGATAATATGTAAATTCCTGTGTTTCCTTAAAACTTTATTTATAAAAATGGGTGACCATGGGCCTTAATTGTCAACCCCTCAGATGCATAGCTAGATTTTTTTAAAATCCTACTAAGAAGATAATCATTAAGCTATAGTTTACCAAGAAAAACATTTATAATTAGAAAGCATTGCTGTTTTAAAAGCACTTTAATGAACCACATTAATCGATTCCCTAATATTTAAACATTTGTTTTCTGGAACAAACTTTTTTTGGTTGCATTATATTATTCTTTTAATACATTTTTATGCATAGGAGAGAAATGAAGGCACAGGATTAAAGGATCTAGATGCAGGACAAAAGGGAATTGTAAGTAATACTCTGCATGTGGTTTTGCTATGGAGCGTTTCCTGATTTCAATGAGCATATATGGGCAAGAGGGCAGAAACTAAGAAGAGCGTAGGTGTTAAAAGGTGAGAAAGCTAAACAGAGATTTAGGCAATCTCAGGCGACCAAGGAAACAAATATTGGAATTCAGGGACCATCTAGGAAAGCAGGGGCTAGGAAACACTCCAGGCTTTCAGTTAAGGCACTGGAAAAAATACACCCTAGGAATGGGACAATTCAGAAACAGATTAAGATGCTAGATTAAGGTGTTCTGCACATTCAATATCTTCCTTTCAGAAAAAAATTAAACCTACTCTGGAAAAGATTATATCATCCAGAGAATTCACAATTTTTATATAAATTTCTGATAGTAAAATGCTTCCGTGAATGCCAGGAAATAGTCCCCCCCTGCAAAACAAATCAGGAAAAAAAAAACACAATAAAAATAGAACCGTAGGTGATCCAGATAATGTAGTTATTAGATGCTGATTTTCAGATTAATATTTTGAAAAAGAAAGAGATGAGAAGATAAAGAATTTCATGAGGGAATTCATTGAAATCTATTTTTGAAAAGCATCAAACACTACAACTGAACTTAAGGAGCTACTGGTTTTTGTACTTCAGTGTAGTATCAAAGAAGAATATTCACCATTTTCTGAAAAGACTATTAAAGCATTCTTCTCTTTTAAATTACATATATGTCTGAGACCAAATTTTTTTTCATATACCTCAATCAAAACAACATATTATGACAGATTGAATGCAGAAGCTGTATGAGAATCCAGCTGTCTTCAATTAAGCTGGGCAATAAAGAGATTTGTAAAAATGTAAAACAAGGTTACTTTTCGCACTAAATTTTTTTTTTAAAAAAACCAGTAGCGATATTTTCATTTAAAATGCATCACTAAACTATTTTAACATATAATGATTTGTTATTTTTTTAATGAATTAATAAACATTTTTAAATTTTCCAATTCCATTATAATAAATATCAAGTGATGTCACACACATTAATAAAAACTCCTTGAAGTCCTCAATATTTTTTTAAGAATGTAAAGGGTTCCTGAGACCAAAACATTTGAGAACATTGATCTACAGATTTAAAACATTCATGATCGAGTCTTTGCAGGCTTTTAGCTTGTTTGACCATATGTGTGTGTGCGTGTGTGTGTGTGTGTGTGTGTGTGTGTGTAAATCAGCAAGCTGTTTTTAACTTCATATGAAAATGCAAAGGATCAAGAATAGCCAAGAGAATTGTGAAGATTTTTTTTTTTTTTTTTTTTTTTTTTTTTTTTTGTGGTACCGGGGATTGAACTCAGGGGCACTCGACCACTGGGTCACATCCCCAGCCCTTTTTTTTTTTTTTGTATTTTATTTAGAGACAGGGTTTACTGAGTTGCTAAGTGCCTCGCCACTGCTGAGGCTGGCTTTGAACTCGCGATCCTCCTGCCTCAGCTTCCCAAAGTGCTGGGATTACAGGCGTGCGCCACCACGCCCGGCGAGAATTGTGAAGATTAATAAACAACTATCAAGGTTTATTTTAAAGTTACAGAAACTGAAAGAGTGAAATATTGGCACAAGAAATAAAAACAGACACAAAAGACACAATAGTCCAGAAATAAATCTTATTTATGTTGTTAACTGGATTTTCAACAATGATGCTACTATAATGCAGCAGAGAAAGGATGGATTTTTCAACAAATTATACTAGATTAATTGGTCTATGTCTTTGTTAGTCTCTGATGTGTTCAATGTTTTGAATTTTAATAGTTCTAACAGATGCATAGTGATACCTTGCTGTAATTTGAAATGCTCTAGTAACATATGACATCCAACAAGTCTTTTTGAATTTTAAGTCTTTTTGCAAATATGCTATGTGTACACTTTGGTGTTGAAGTGCCTGTTCAGATTTTTTACGTGCTTTGTAATAGGTTTTTTGTTTTCTTATGAGTTTTTAGAGCTCTTCTTATATTCTGGATTCAAGTCCTTTATCAGATCCGTGTTTTACAAATATTTTCTCCTAGTCTGACTTATCTTTTCATTTCCCTTAAACTAATAATTTAAAGCAATCGTAAATGGGATATTCTCCTATGTGTTTTTCTGGAAGCTTTAGTGATTTACCTTTCAATCCATCTGGAATTAATTTTTATATATGTGGTATAAATTGGGTCAAGTTTCATATGTATTTATGCAGATCTCTCATTCATTGCTGGTAAGTGTACAAAATGGTGCTGCTACTTTGGAAAACAGTTGGAAATTTATTACAAAGGTAAACACTGTCCTACCACATGATCCAGAAATCACACTCCTAGGTATTTTGCCTAAATGAGTGAAAAATTTATGCTCCGACAAAGTCCTATACGTGAATGCTTAGTGCAGTTTTATGCCTAATTGCTAAAAATTGAAAGCAAATGGATTAATAAACTGCAGTATATGCCTACAATGGAATATTGTTGACAATAAGAAGAAATCAGCCACAAGCAGATGTAGAAGAAACCTCAATACATATTGCCAAGTGGAAGAAGCCAGCTTGAAAAGGCTACTGGTTATATAATTTCAACTATTTGACATTCTGCAAAAGGCAAAACTACAGGAACAATACAGTCAGACCTGGTGGCACACATCTAAAATCCCAGCTACTCAGGGGGCTGATGCAGGAGAATCACAAGTTCAAGGCCATTCTGGGCAATTTAGCAAGACCTTGTTTCAAAAGAAAAAAAAAAAGGAATGTGGTGTATCTCGGTGGTACAGTGACCCTTGACTCAATCCCCAGCACCAAAAACAAACTATGGATTCGGTAAAAAGATCAGCAGTTACTGGGGTATATTAGAGTTCTCCAGGGAAAAGGACAAGTGAGATATTATATATGGACTTATTATGGCACTTGCTTATGCAATTATGGAGTTGGAGAAGTCCCATGATGTCTGCAAGCTGGAAAACCAGGACAGCAGTGGTGTAACTCAGGGTGAGTTCAAAGGCCTGAGAACCAGGGGAGCCAGTGATGTAACTCCCAGTCCAAGGCCAGGCCTGAGAATTGTCAGCGCTACAGGGAAAGTCCTGCAGCTAGGAACTCGAGTCAGGAACTGCGACACTGGTGGCAGAAGAAGATGGATGTCCCAACTCAAAAAGTGAGAGAACCAATTCACCTTGCCTCCCCATCTCTGTTATGTCAGACCCTATACAGATTGGATGATGCCTGTCCATACTGTTGAGGGCAGATCTTTAGTCAGTTTATGGATTCATCTGCAACCTCTTCCTCCAAGCATCCTAGCAGAAATACCCAGAAATAAACCAGGCATGGTGGTGCACACCTGTAATCCCAGTGACTCAGGAGGCTGAGGCATGAGGATCCCAAGTTCAAGGACAGTCTCAGCAACTTAGTGAGGCCCTGTCTGAAAAAAAAAATACTAAAAAGAAAGATCTGGGGATGTGGTTCAGTGATTAAATACTCCCAGGTACAATCCCCAGTACCAAAAAAGAAAGAAAGAAAGAAACAAACACCCAGAAATAATGTTTTACCAGCTGTCTGAGTTTCCCTTAACCCATTCAAGTTGACACATAAAATGAAGGATTGCACAGGGGCAAGTATATGGGTTGACTCCAGCAGAAATGCATACATACGTACACAATGGATAGTCACAAGATTCTTAGCACATTATTATTAATAGCACCAAACTGAAAACAACCCAAAAGTTCATTGATAAAAGAACAAAGTACGATATAGATAAATAGTTATAATGGAATACTATACAGCAAAGAAGAAAGATATTTCTACATGTAACAACACTAATGAATCTCAAATATAGAACATTTAGCAACAAAAATTGTGCATGTTATATAATTTTATTTATAAAGAGTTCAAAAGTATGCAATTCTAATTAATGGTAATAGAAATCTTGTATAGTGGTTACCTTTGGAGGGAGTAACATCAGGGTCAAAAGTTTGAGATTGGTCTCTGTGGTGCTGGTAATGTTCATTATCTTACTTTGGTTAATGATCAAGCTGTAAAACATTCGTGCATTAAATTTAAATTTAATAAGTGATACAAAAGTTATATGGTTGTGAAATCAACCAATCATAAATTAAACATATGTGTCATAAAAATACCTAAACGACTTTTCATTCTCTCATTGCATTAAAGTATTCTTAAAGCTAACATGTAAAGATTCCAAGATCTCATGCATAATCCTGAGACAAATGGCAAAGCGCTCCTGATATAAGATTAACTACAGACACACTGATTCTTTTCCTGTTCCCCCCCCAAAAATTAAGAATAATAATAATAGCTAATATTTTAGAGATAACATACTGGGTGCTTGCATGTATTAATATATGTAAGTCTTCCAATCAATAGTACCAAACTGCTTTACAGTTAAGAAACTGAATTTTCCCAAGATTACATATGCTATCAGTCAATGTCTGTATTAGTCTTCTCTCCATCACCAATAACAAAATGCCTGAGATAATTAACTTACAAAGAGAAAAGGTTTGTTTTGGCTCACAGTTTTCAGGGTTCTAGTCCATGAATTATTGGACCATCTGCCTTGGGCCAGAGGGGAGATAGCACTGATCATGGCAAGGGTATGTGAGGGAATAAAACCACTCACCTCATCAGTGAGGAGGTAAACAGGAAGAGGAGAAAGGGGCCAGCAGGTTCCACCATCCCTTCAAAGGCATCCCCCCAATGACCTAAGGACCTCCCACAAGGTTCCACCTCATAAAGTTTCCACCATATCTCAGTTGCACCACCCTGGGGATCAAGTCTAACCTGTGGTCCTTTGGGGGACACTTATCCAGTCCATAGCACAATCGTAATTTCCACTTAAAAGAAGCTGATGGTTTTATTAAGGCAAAGGGGAATGTATTTAGAAGGGCATTGGAAAACTTCCAGAATTGCCAGGATGGTCAGGTGGAGAACGCGGCTACTGTGAACAACATTTCAAATCAGGTCATGGAGTTGGTCCAGCGGGAAAACGCTTTTCTGTTATCCAGCCTTGGGTCGTGTGACCCACACTGCCCCCTTTTCTCTGGAACCCAGATATGACCACCAGCAGAACTGCCCTGCTCTGTTGGAAGTGGCAGTGACTTCTGCCATTGGCACCACCTGCAAGGATGACGCTCAGTCCCCACTGCACCAACTATGTTAAAGCATAAGATTCATGCTGCGGGCCAAAGAAATAATGATAGACACACCTAGAAACACAGTCAGAAAGGTGGCTAGCAGGGATTTCAGCCCAGTTGGCTTGGTTCCAACATGCAGGGGCCCCACCAACTAATCAAGCCTCTCTCCAAGCTCCTGGGGTTACCTTCCAGTTCCAGTAACCAGGCAAGACACGCCAGCTCCACACCACCTCATGCCACCATGTTGTTTATCAGAAAGCTTCAAAAACTTCATCACTTGGTTGATGTAGAGAAACTATTCATAGGACAAATTGGGTTTCTAAAAATCACCAAGTGTTCTAATGAGGGCAGACAGGGAGGACCCGATGTGACAGCTCATGTGAGAGCCATAACTGCACCATGTGGGGCCGTTTGGCTGATGCTGACTCAGAGGAGCAGGGAAGGGGGGCCACTTCCGGATCACCAAGACCACATCCCCCCCTCCCTCGTCTTTTGCCCTGGAAGCTGCCAATCTCCTTGATGAGCTCTCCACCCGAAGCCCGGAGCTCAGGGATCTGCAGCAAATGTCTGTAAACTCAAGAAGTCCATTTCCCAGGAACATTTGGCCCTGCTTCTTTCAGTGCATCTATGTGTGAACTTGACTGTGACTAAGCGTGAAGGCTGTGCGTGAAGACTCAGGGCTCGATGCAGGCCATTTACTTGTCACTGTGTTTTGGTGGGTACAAACCACTATGCAGCATCACATCCACAGGCCTTTAAAAGAATGGTTTTAGCTCATTTCAATCAGAGAGAAAATTCTTAAATACATGATACCTGCTAAGTAACAACTTGGGAAAAATGTGTTCATTCTGAGGATTGTGATCTAGACACGTATTTCATTATCATCAAAGATTAAACAGTATCTCCTACTGCTCTGATTTATCTTAGAAAAATGTGTGGTGGGCTATTCAAAATCCTCTCCATTTGCCATCAAATCAAGAATAAGAGAAAAGGTCAATATTTTTCTTGGTTAAAGGCAATTTAGTAAAAATTGTATCTCTTAGGGATTTCTTTTCTTTCCTTTCCTTTTTATTTTTCTTTCTCTTTTATTCTTTCTCTTTTTCTCCTTTCTTTCTTTTTCCATTGATGACAGTAGGAGAAGTTAGGAATAGAAGATCTGTGGTAGTCAGAATAGTACATAGAAAAATTTGAAATTCAGACTAGACTCTGAACTTCATTTTGTAGTCAAGAGTAATTCATAAAGATTTTTGATCTAATTTATTTTTAACAACTTTTAGTCAAATATAACAAACAAAAAAAATGGGAAACATAAGTACATTTAGCAAAAATTATACAACACTGTTCATGTCAAGAAACAGAACACTGCTAGTACTTCTAAAAGTTCCCTAGTAATATTTTTAATTGCTCAGTAAAAGGCATAGTTACTTAAAATTTTCATAAATACTGATGAATTTCCCTTCTAAAAGATTTGTCACTATACAGTGTCACCAAGGTTTATGTGTATAAATGAGAATGCTTGTTCCTCTGCATTTTTGACAACATTTGATATTACTCACCCTCTTAAATTTTTACTAAAATGAACAGGATAAAAGGAGCTATTGTTTCAAATTTCACTTTTCTACTATGAGTTTGAGCATTTTCTTACTTCATCATTTTTTAATGAATTACCTGTATTCTCTGCCCATTTTTTCTATCAGCTGTTTCTTAACTTTCTTGTTGCTTTTTTTGAGCATTTTCTTACTTCATCATTTTTAAATGAATTACCTGTATTCTCTGCCCATTTTTCTATCAGCTGTTTCTTAACTTTCTTGTTGCTTTGGGGAAACTCAATAAATTTTGAATATTCATCATTTGTCTATTACCTGTATTGTAAATCTATTTCAATGTCTGTAGATTATCTTTGTGTCTTTTGCTATTCATAGATTTTTTTATTGCAAACTTTATTCAAGTTGTTTGAACAGTAAAATTCTCTGCTGACTAGAATGTTCAAGAACACATCTTGTGATATACCCTTTGTTCTGACAGTTCCTTCTTTTTTTTAATTTATTTTTTTATTTGTTCTAATTAGTTATACATGACAGTAGAATGCATTTTGAAACATCATACATAAATGGAGTATAACTTCTCATTCTTCTGGTTGTGCATTATGTAGTAATCACACTGGTCATGTAATCATATATGTACTATACATAGATTTTTTTTAAATTTGCATGTGTGATAGCTTTTTTGATGCATCAACTGGGCAAAGCTACAATATTTAGTTTTTCAAACACTAATCTTGGTTTGTTTGTGGAGGCATTTTGCAGATGAAATTAAATCCCCTAACATCCCTTACTTTAGGTTGCTTAGCCAGCCCCAGCAATCACATAAGCCAATCCATGTATATAAATTTTAAAGGTCTATGGGCCACATAAGACCCACCTACAGGCCAAAGGTGTGTTACTCTATAAAAGGTATAGGAAAAGATGAGGTTGTTTTTGAACCAAAAATTTGAGCCTTAGAGAGATCTTAATAATCTAATAAAGCTAATAATCTAATTTTAAAAAAACCCCAACATAACTACAGATCAATGGTATGGAATTAGAATTCCAGAAATAAGCCTTCAAATTTACAGGCAATTATCTGCAAGGGTTCAAAACCACTCAATGGAAAAAGAATAATCTTATCAACAAATAGTGATAAGAGTTTTGCCTCATACCATACAGAAAAATTAACACAAAATTGACCAAACACCCAAATGTAAGAGCTGAAATTATAAAACATAAAAGGAAACATAGGCCTAAATCTTTGAGACTTTGAATAAAGCAATGATTTCATAGATGTGGAACTGAAAGCACATTTAACAAAAAAAAAAAAAATAGATAAAATTTGTAAAAGCCCTAATAAGGAGATAGCTAAGATGGTGGCTAGCTGAGAGACATAAGAGGTGTTTAAGTATTTTCACCTGATATTCATGCATTTATCTAAGAATCTTTCTATGCCCGTGAACACTATGTGACACACTGTAAGTTTGAGCTGTTAACACGTGTATACTTGTTAAGGCAAAAAGTATATAACTGGGTGAGGTTGGCTAGAGGGAGTGGTTGGAGTTGGAGAGGTTGTTGGAGCCGGAGAGAGAAGTTAGAAGAAGGAAGAATAAAGAAACTATTCATTTCCAGTCTGCCTCCGAATTCTTTCCCGCGGTATCTTTGCTGCAGGCGGCAATAGCTGCAGGCGGCAGCAAAAATTGAATTACATCAAAATAAAAATATTTGTGCTATAAAACTTACTTTCAAGTAAATGAAGAGATCATCTGCAAAACAGGAGAAAATATTTGCAAATCATATACTTAACAAGGAACTTCCATATAGAACATTACGAAGACCTCTTACAATTTAATTATAAAAATCTAGACTAATTTTTAAATTGGAAAAGGTTCTAAATAGACCATTTCTGCCAATATATATATGAGAATACACATGGCACATGAAGAAATGTTCAAGATCACTAGCCACCAGGTAATATAAATCAAAACCATAACAAGCTATCACTTTACAATTCTAGGGTGCTATAACAAAAAAGGACAAACAGTAGAAGTACTGGTGAGAAGGTAAGATATTGGAAGCCTCAAACATTGCTGGTAGGGATATAAAATGATAAAGCATTTTGTTCAACAGCATGGCAGTTTCTCAAAAAGTTCCACATCTGAGCTATGTGTGAGTCTAAGCAATTCCACTGCTAGGTGTATGCCCAAGGGAAATCAAAGCATATGTCCTCACAAACCCTTGTACAGAATGTGTTCATATGAGTAGTATTCATAATACCCAATAAGTGGAAATAACCCAAATATCCATCAATTGATGAATGAATAAATTAATGTTATGCACATACAATGGAATATTATTTAGAAATAAAAAGAAATGAGTACTGATACATGCTTCAACATGAATGACTGAAAATATGCTAAATGAAAGAAGGCAATTATAAAATACCACATATTATATGATTCCATTTATTCAAAATGTCCATGAGAGGCAAAAATCTATAAAAAAACACAAAGTAGCCAGGTGTGGTGGCTCATGGCTGTAATCCCAGCATTTGGGAGGCTGAGGCAGGAGGATCACCAGTTCAAAGCCAGCCTCAGCAATGGCGAGGCACTTAGCAACTCAGTGAGACCCTGTCTCTAATAAAATACAAAAAAGGGCTGGAGATGTGGCCCAGTGGTCGAGTGCCCCTGAGTTCATCCCTGGTACAAAAACAACAACAACAACAACAACAACAAAAACCACAAAGTAAATTTAGTGTTTTCTTTGGGCTGGGGACGGGGTTGGAAAGAAGTAGGGAATGGCTGCTAATAAATACAGAGTGTTGGGGGGTTATGAAAATATTCTGGAATGAGGAATGTTGGTTGCCCAACTTTATAAATATACTGAAAACCATTTAATCATACATGTTAAATAGGGGATGTTTATGGATGTGAATTATATCTCAATAAAGCTGTTATTTTTAAAAAAAACACAATTAAGTTAAATTAAAAACTGGATGACACAGAGTCTGCCCAGCCACACCCCCATTCATTCAGTGGGCAGAATGGTAACTACAAAGATGCACTGATGTTGGATATATGGAAAATGGTTAATCCTTACATCCCAGCCTTTTGTTTAGTTTTGTTTTTTTTTTGAATTTAAATTTTTATTTTTAATTGGCATTATTATATATTTTCAAGGGGTAAACATGATGTTCTGATATATGTTTACATTGTAGAACAATTATATCAACTTAATTAACATATCCATTTCCACAGTGCCAATCATTTTTTTGTAATGAGAATATTTAAAATATATTGTTTTAGCAATTTTAAAATATATAATACATTATCATTAACTATGATCACCCTGCTGTGCAATACATCTTGAAAACTTATTCCTCTGCCTAATTTGGACTTCATACCCTTTGGCCAATTTCTCCCCATGCCCACTCATCCCCACCCCACCCCCAGACCCTGGTAATCACCATTCTACTCTCCACTTCTACAGGTTCAACTTCTATAGATTCCAGGTAAATGTTAAGTCATGCAGCATTTGTCTTTCTGCACCTGGCTTATTTTGTTTAGTATAATGTCTTCCAGGTTTATTCATATTGTGAGAATGACAGACTTCCTTATTTTTTTTTAACTGAATGGTGTTTCATTGTGTGTGTGTGTTTGTGTGTGTATCACAATTTCTTTTCATATTTTTGTTGTTGCATTATAGTTGTAATAAAGATGGGATTTGTTGTTACATATTTGTACATGTACAAAATATGACAATATATTTGGCCAATGTAATTCCCCAATATTTCCTCTTTCCCTCCTCTATATGGCATTTTCTTCACCCATTCATTGAATACTTGGCCATTGGTGTACACTGACATTAATTTCTTATCTTGAATATTGTGAATAATGTTTCAATGAACATGGGAATGCAGATATCTCTTGGACATACTGATATCAATTCTCTTGGATATATATACCCAGATGTGGGATTGCTGGAACATAATTTTGTTTTTTGAGAAACCTCCATATTATTCTCTATAATGGGTATATTAATTTATATTCCAGTAGAGTGCTTTGGGTAAATGAGCATTTTATAATATGAATTCTTCCAATCCATGAACGGAGGATATGTTCCAACCCATTAACCAAGGTAGCTTTTCATTCATTTGTATTTTCTTTAATTTCCTTCATCGATATTATATATTTTTTTAGTTTACAAATCTTTCACCTTCTTGGTAAAGTTTGCTACCAAGTATTTTCATTTTGAGTTTCTGCTATAAAACAGGACCTAATGTCTTTTTTTTTTTGATAAGTTTGTTATTAGTATACATTAATGCTAGGATTGAATGTTGATTTCTGACCTGCAACTTTACTGAATTTGCTTATCAGTTCTAACAGTAGTTTGGAGAATTTGCTTAGAGTTTGTTTTCTCTCTATATATAAACTGACATCAGCAGAGAGAGTTTCATTTCTTCCTTGCCTGTTAGAATACCTTTTATATTTTTCTCTTAGACTTCTTCCAGTGCTATGAAAAGAACTGATGAGAGTATGCATACTTGTCTTGGTTATATTATGGTTTAGATGTGAAGTGTCCCCCAAAGACTCATGAGTAAGACAATCTGGGAGTCTTAATCCAATCAGTAAATTAATGCCCTGATGAGATTAATTGAGTGGTAACCAAAGGCCAGTAGGACCTTGCTGGAGGTGGTGGGTGTTGGGGTCATGTCTTTGGGCTATAGATTTTGAATCTGGAGAGTGCTCTCTCTCTCTCTCTCTCTCTCTCTCTCTCTCTCTCTCTCTCTCTTTCTTTTTGACCATCACATGAGCTTCTTCTCTCCGCCACACTATTCTGCCATCATGTCCCGTCTCATCTCAAGCCCCAAGGAATGGAGCCAGCTGTCTAGGGACTGAGACCTCTGAAACCATGAGCCCCAAAATAAAGTTTTCCTACCCTAAAATTGTTTGGGTCAGTCTTTTAGTGACAGCAACAAAAAGCTGACTAAAACATAAATTGGTACCAGGAATGGGACCATTGCTGTCACTAACCTGACCATGTATTTCAGAAGCTTTTGGAGCTTTTGGATTTGGTGGAAGGAATTTTGAGATGCCTAGTAGTGAAAGCTGGAAATGCTTTAGACTTTAGACTGTTGTATGCAGAGCTTAATAGCCTCCTCTGATGGGAGCTCAGAAAACCAGAATGCCAATAGGTCCATGGCAAGAGAGTTTAGAGGAAAAAAAGGAGGCAATTGGTCTAGAAGCAATTCATGTTATGTAATGGATTAGAAGTTGTCTGCATTTTGCTTATGTCCTGAGACTTTCTGTGAGGCTGATTTTAAAAGCAATGGATTTCTTAATCTGGCAGAAGAAAGTTCTAGGCAACATAGCATTCAGGGGTGGCATGGATATTGCTGGAGGCTTTTAGCTAAATTTATTGTGATATTCAGAAGCAGAAAGTGGAGCAGAAAGATTTGAAAAACTTGAACTTTAAAGGCAGGAATAAAACTGGGGCTAAGGAAGTTGCAGTTGTTAAAGATGTTACTGCTGCTAAAGAAATGATAAAGACTTTGCAATAAGAAAGATGACTTGGGGGCTGGGATTGAGGCTCAGTGGTGGAGCACTCATCTAGCATGTGCACGGCCCGGGTTCGATCCCCAGCACTACATAAAAATAAAATGCATTGTGTACAACTAAAGCAAATAAATAAATATTAAAAAAAGAAAGATGACTTGAGGGCATCTAAGGAATTGGCAAGATCATATCCATCTCAGACTCAAGGAATTAAAATAAGAATTCTCTTGAGAAGGACCAGGAGGATACCCTTCTTGCACAAAGAGGCATAGGAAGTTTTTTCAACATGTTTAGCTACCCATGCACTCAGAGGCTGATGCAGCAAGGGTCCCTGGAAGCTTGGCTACTGCTCAAGTTGGCGGCGGATCTTGGTGCCAACCACATGATGCTAGTTCTGCAGGAATGCAGGACGCTGGAGTTAGGGTGTCATGGAGGCTTCCACCAAGATTTCAAAGGAAGGCCTTGGAGCCAGGCAAAGTGCAGGAGGGTCAGAGTCCCTGCATGCAGCCCCTGACGGTGTGATGCTTAGAAATATGAGGAGGAAGCAAAAGCTACAGTGGAGATCCCTGAGGCTAAGGAATGCCAGTACTTTGGAACATCCACTGAGAAAAGCTACAGAAATTGAACAGAGACAAACCAACAGAAAGGTCACTTGGGCTGCAACAAACAAGCTACAAGGGCAGAGCTATACAACCTCTTTGGACAGAATATCACCATGCCAAGTGCCCTAGATGCCAGACAGGGAATTACAGGACTTGTTTGCTAAAAGAATTTGGTCTTTTTTTTTTTTTTTTTATCCTATCCCTTCTTTCTCTGCCCTCTTTTTGTGAATGGAAATGTTTCTCTGTACCTTTATATATTGGATACTTGTAAATTGCATTTGATTTTTTACAGGATTTGATTTTTACAGGAGCTCACAATGAAAGCTTGCCCTGAGTTTCAGAGGAGAATTTGAACTTGAACTTTGGGCAATCTTGAAACTGTTGAGACTATGGGGACCCTTGTAAAATGGACAAAATTTATTTTGTGTTGTGAGATGGTCATGAGCTTTTTGGGTGAAATGTCCCCCAAAAGCTCATGTGTGAGACAATGCAAGAAGGTTTAGAGGAGAAATGATTGGGTTATGAAATTCTTAATCTGATGGGATTAGCTGAGTGGTAACTGAAGGACACTAGGATGTACCTGGAAGGAGGAGGGTCATTAGGGGCATGCTTTTGGGGTATAGATTCTGTATTGGGTGAGTGGAGTCTCCCTCTCTGCTTCCCAACCATCGTTTGAATTGCTTCCCTCCGCCATGCTCTTCTGCCATTATGTTCAGCCTCATGTCAAGTCCTAAGGAATGGAGGCAACTGTCCATGGACTGGGACCTCTGAAACCATGAGCCCCCAAATAAACTTTTCCTCCTAAAAATTGTTCTGGTCAGTCTTTTAGTCACAACAGGAAAAAGCTGACCAAAATAAATTGTGTTCCTTAAAGAAAAAGTTTTCAATTTTTCACCATTGAACATGATATTATCTGTGAGCTAGTCATGTACATCCTTTTTCCTGCTGAGGTACATGCCTTCTGTACCTAATTTTCTCAGTTTTAGTCATGAAAATATGTTGAATTCTGTCATATGCTTTTCTGTATCCATCATTCGTTTATACGGTATATCACATTTATTGACTTGTGTATACTGAATTATCCTTGCACCTGAGGGATAAATCCCACTTGATCATAGCAAATGATCCTTTAATGTGGTGTTGAATTTGGTTTGCTAGTACTTCAATGAAGACGATTGCATTTATAGCCATCAGGGATATTGGCCTGTAATTTTCTTTTCTTGTAGTGTTCTTATGTGCCTTTGGGATCAAGGTATTGCCAGATTCATAAAATGAGTTTGGAAGTTTTTTCCTCTTCAATCTTCTTGGAAGAGTTTGAGAAAGAGTTATTTAAATTGTAGGTAGAATTTAGTTGTGACAGCATCAGGTTCTGGCCTTTGTTGGGAGAGTTTTGATTAATGGTTCTAACCCCTTACTCATTATTTAGTCTGCTTGGATTTTCGTTTTCTTCATGATTCAGTCTTGATAGGTTATGTATTTCTAGGAATTCGTCTATTTATTCTATATTATCCAATGTGTTGGCATAGAACTTTTCTTAGTAGTTTCTGTGATATCTCTCTTTTTTTTTTTTTTTTTTAAGAATCAGAATATACAGATAGGCTTTTATTAGGTCAAACATTTCCATATCCATGAAGATCACATTCGAACAAAGATATCTCAAGCATCTTATTGCAGGGGGCCAGCCTCCGCAGTAATAAAAAGGGTTAATCAATCGGGCTGGTGAAGAAAGTCGGCGTAATGGAAGGGATGCACACGAGTCAGGTTGCAAAAATCCTCTGCTTTACTTTTTCTTTTTTGCAAGTATATAAACACACTTCAAGGCAGCACACATTCTATTTTTTTTTTATATACAGTCACAAGACCCAGGGAAGCAGCAACATTCTTATCTTTTACCTAACCTCTCATGGTTTTGTACAAACATACTGTTTTGAATCTTCTGCGATTTCGTTACGTTTATCTGCAGTAGTCTGAGTTCAAATTTGTCTTCTTAAGAATTCCTTTTAGCCATTCCCCCGCACACCTGCACAACTGCCTGGAATACAAAGCACTTTCTATATGGTGTTGTTTACAGTCTAGGGGCAGGAAAAAAGGGAGGCATAGCCAGATGCTAGTCCTGAAGGACTTTGTCTTAACTAACTTCTAAGTAACTATTCTAAATTATCCTGAAAACAAAAGAAGTCCTTTTCAATTACAAAGAGGCTCTAACAGCCTTTTCTTGGTGCATAATGATTATAACAGAAGAGGTTAAAACAGCAGGCATTTACTAAGCTGTTTCTCTAAGTAGGAACTAACTACTTTAGTAAAATTATATATATATATATATATATATATATATATATATATATATATATCTTCATTAGCCAGGCGCAGTGGTGCATGCCTGTAATCCCAGCACTTGGGAGGCTGAGGCAGGAGGATCTCAAGTTCAAAGTCAGCCTCACCAATGGCAAGGCACTTAGCAACTCAGTGAGACCCTGTCTCTAATAAAATACTAAAAAAGATGTGGCCCAGTGGTCGAGTGCCCCAGAGTTCAATCCCCGGTACCGGGGGGAAAAAAAAAAAAAAAAAGTCTTCATGCTTTTTAGCTCAGATTCCAATAAGGCAATAAGTTCCAAAACCAGTTTTCATTCTAAGTAATTGAAATAGCGACACTGGTGGCCACATGTATGAATAAAAGGTGGAACAGTAAGAATAAGAAGTAGTAAGAACATATACAAAGTTAGCTCTTATAGCGCCACACAAGAGTAGCATTTCTCAAGCAAAGAGGAACCAAGTTGACTCCCCGAATTAATGGGAAGAAACTCGGATTCAAACTCATTTGCATAAATGAGGAAGAACTCGGCTTCGACCCCGAGCTAACGGGGCGGTGGGGGGGGGGGGGGGGACCTGGGCTCAATTCCAACATAGTGTGAGAGATGCCACATCTTATGTTAAGTAGGATCCAAAATGAAGTAAATATTAGTAAAATTAATTATAAATGAAGACATTTCAGCACATAAACCAAAGAGTCTTCAAAGATTTTAAATACCTGGACCTAATAATTTTATTTTCCAAGTTGTGACAATAGAGCAAATGTGAAACCATAATTAACACAGATGACACAAATGCTAATGTACTTTTCCATGGCAAATAAATATGTTTAATATTCTCATGAATACCATTTGATATTACAAAATAAACTTTACTGGACAAAAATTGGAAGATATCTCAGGAAAACAGACATAATGAAAAGTTTGGCAATGTATATTGTGGGACCCTCCTATTTTCAGTTTAACTGCTTCTTTTTGCTTCTGTAAAATGCTTGGCTTACAGACAATAGAAGTTAAACCGCTGTGACCCCATTTTGTTATCAGCCGCCCCAAAGTGTTGCAAGTCTCTTGTCACAAAAAAGGAATAAGCCCGGATATGATAAGATAGCCCGGGCACAATAAAGTAGGGCAATGGCAGGGCCCAGAAGGGCCCTGGAAGGGCCCTGCAGTGAACAGTCAGCACATTCCATAGCTCTGGAGATGGCACCCACCAATGAAAACTTACCTAGGCACACATGTGCTCCCCGGGCCAATCAGAAGAGCCCCTTTCCCTTCCTTGCCTCTATCCCTATAAAAAACTCAGTCTTTCCTCATTTCTGGACTCTCAGTACTGATCCACTGTGTTGGTGAGGTCTGAGAGTCCGAGCTTTAGCCCGAATAAAGGCTTTTCGTTCTTGCATGCACTCCGGACTCCTTGGTGGTTTTTGGGGATCTGTTCTCTGGGCACAATATATATTAATAATTTAAAAATATTGTCTCAAGCATGGAAATGTAACATTAGTATTTGAATATAGGTTTGTCGACATACAGAAGACATCCTCTGAAATGAATGAAAAATCAAGATCTTGAAATAGTGGCAAGTATCTTTGTTAAGTAGAATGCAAAATGAAGTAAATATTAGTAAAATTAATTATAAATGGAGACATTTCAGCACATAAACCAAAGAGTCTTCCAAGATTTTTAATACCAGGACCAAATAACATTATTTTCCAAATGATATTTGAAGGATGTGACAGATACTGAAATGCATATGGGCAAAATGAACTCTTTACTTCCTAAAGTGGTGGTAACAAACAACAGATGGCTTTGTAAAATGCAAGGGAAATAGTAAATTAAGTTACCACCTCCTTCAAATAAAAGTGAAAATAATTCTCTTGGGAGACCATAAGCACCATTAGCAGACACATCTTATACCAGTTAATGAAATCTTTTGTGTTTCAGTAGAAAACTATTTCAATGGTGAAAATGATGCAGGAATCAGAAGCATATTCTGCTGAGACACTAGGTAGTTGACACTTTCCCAAACTGGAAAAACATTTCATGAGAAGGCATATAAAGTTATTGAGTAAATCAAGTTTGTTGTAAAAATAACCCATGCCTAGTGAAATAGCTTACCAGCCGCCATGACCCAAATACTTTCATGCTGATCTGTGATATCTCTTGAAATGTCTCCTCTTTTATTTCTGATTTTATTTGAGTCTTCTGTCTCTTTTTTCTTAGTATAGGTAAGGGTTTGTAAATTTTGGTTCTTTACCCAAAACGAACTCTTCGTTTCACTGACTTTTTCTTATTGCCTTTCTAGCTCTATTTCATTTATTCCTGCTCTGATTTTAATTATTTCCTTCCTTCTACCACCTAAGGGTTAAGTTTGTTCTTTTTCTGCTTCCTTAAGGCATAAGTTATTCTATGTTGAGGATTTAATTCTTTTTTTTTATGTGTTTATTGCTAAAAACTTTCCTCATAAATTTTGGCATATTGTGGCTCCATTTTAGTCCGCCTTACAATACATTCTGATTTCCCTTTCAATTTTTTCTTTCATCAATTGACAGTTCAGAAGCATGTTGTATAACTTTCATGTATTTATGAATTTTCTGATATTCTTCCTATTATTGATTTCTACTTTGACACCAGTGATAGGAAAAGAAATTTGAGATTATTTCAATTCTCTTTAATTTGTTAGGACTGGTTTTGCATTTTAACATCTGATTTATCCTGGTGAATATTCTATATGACTGGAAAAGACTGTGTATTCTGCTGCTGTTGGATGGAATGTTCTTTCTAAGTCTCATAGGCCCGATTTGGTCTAACATGTAGTTCAACTCCAATGTTTCTTTTTAAATGTTCTGTGTGAATGTTCTGGCGGTTGTTGAAAGTGGGAGGTTGAAGTCCCCTACTACGATGGCATCACAATCTACCTCTCCCTTCAGACCACTTAATACTTTCTATCTTTAGATGTTTCTGTGTTGGCCGCATATGTATTTGTAATGGTTGTATCCTCTTGATAAACTGACTCCTTTATCATGGTTTGTATGTGAGGTGTCCCCCAAAAGCTCACACGTGAGACAATGCAAGAGGGTTTGGAGGAGAAATGATGAGGTTATGATAGCCTTAACCTAATCAGTGAATTAACCTCTGATGGGATTAACTGAGTGGTAATTGGTGGCATGTGGGGTGCAGCTGGAAGAAGCAATTTTCTAGGGATGTAGGTTTGGGGGTATATTTTTTATCTAGAGAGTGGAGTCTCTCTCTCTCTTTCTCTCTGCTTTCTCATCATCAGGTGAGCTGCTTCCCTTTGCCACACTTGTTGCCCAAAGCTCAGTCCTTGTCCTCAATGCCAATTCAATAATGAAGACACAGTTTTTGAGAAAAAAGAAAAAGAAGGTTTATTGTGTTGCTAGCAAAAGAGAAACACAGGGGACTCCTGTCCCAAAGGCTGTGATTCTGCCCATCAGCAGGAACAGGGGGCTTTTAAAGACATAACTCAAATGCTACATTCCACATGTTCTCTGTTGGAGTTATAATTTACTTGTTAATTTGGGAGATAATAATTTCTGAGATCTTCTGATACCTTCCCCAAAGTCTGGATTACCTGTTTCTATGCTGGTTGTGTACTCAGGGACATATAACTCTGCCTAGGATGGGGAAGAAAGGTAATCTTGTTTTCCCTGAGATTAGGAAGGTGGAGAGATGAGGGAGGAGCAGGGAGAGAGGAAGAAAAAGAAACATGCCCATTTTAAAAATAAGTTGCATTAGTCTCTGTGTCCTCAGTTCTGTACCATTAGTGTACCTGTCTATTTTGGTGCCAATACCATACTGTTTTTGTTATTGCTCTGTAGTATAATTTAAGGTCTGGTATAGTGATGCCACCGGCTTCACTCTTCTTGATAAGGATTGCTTTAGATATTCTGGGTCTCTTATTTTTCCAGATGAATTTCATGACTGCTTTTTCTATTTCATTGGGGTTTTGATTGGAATTGCATTAAATCTGTATAGTGCTTTTGGTAGTCTGGTCCTTTTGACAATATTAACTCTGCCTATCCAAGAGCAAGGTAGATCTTTCCATCTTCTAAGGTCTTCTATAATTTCTTTCTTTAGTGTTCTATAGTTTTCGTTATAGAGGTCATTCATGTCTATGGTTAAGTTGATTCCCAAGTATTTTATTTTATTTTTTTATGCTATTGTAAATGGGGTAGTTTTCCTCATTTCCCTTTCAGAGGATTTGTCACTGATATATAGAAATGCCTTAGATTTATGGGTGTTGATTTTGTATCCTGCTACTTTGCTGAATTCATTTATGAGTTCTAGAAGTTTTCTGGTAGAATTTTTTGGGTCTTCTAGGTATAAAGTCATATCATCAGCAAATAGTGATAATTTGAATTCTACTTTACCTATCTATATCCCTTTAATTTCTTTCATCTGTCTTATTGCTCTGGCCAGCATTTCCAGTACTATGTTAAATAGAAGTGGTGAAAAAGGGCATCCCTTTCTTGTTCCAGTTTTTAGAGGAAATGCTTTCAATTTTTCTCCATTTAGAATGATGTTGGCCTGAGATTTAGCATAGATAGCTTTTACAATGTTGAGATATGTTTCTGTTATCCCTAGTTTTTCTAGTGTTTTGAAAATGAAGGGGTGCTGTATTTTGTTGAATGCTTTTTCTACATCTATTGAGCAAATAATATAGTTCTTATCCTTAAGTATATTGATGTAATGAATTACATTTATTGATTTCTGTATGTTGAACCATCCTTGCATCCCTGAAATGAACCCCACTTGATTGTGGTATACTATATTTTTTATATATTTTTGTATCCATTTTACCAGAATTTTATTGAGAATTTTTGCATCTATGTTCATTAGAGATATTGGTCTGAAATTTTCTTTCTTCGATGTGTCTTTGACTGGCTTTGGGATCAGGGTGATATTGGCCTCATAGAATGAGTTTTACAGAGACTAGCACATATAATTTCAGTTATCTTATATTAGACAAAGGTACCAAAAATGTACATTGGAGAAAAGATAGCCTCTTCAACAAATGGTGCTGGGAAAACTGGAAATCCATATGCAACAAAATGAAATTATACCCCTATCTCTTACCATGCACAGAACTTAACTCAAAGCGGATCAAGGATCTAGAATTAGACCAGAGACACTACACCTAATAGAAGAAAAAGAAATCTCTAATCTCCAACATGTCGGATGCTGAGGTCTGGTCTCAGCAGGGGGTGCAGAGCAGCATATTCAGGACAGTTGCCCAAGTCGGGTTATCGGCCCGGGGTGTGGGGGCAGCACTGTGGGGGTACGATGCAGCACATGTAATGTGGCACGGAGGTAAGGAATTGGTGATGGAGAAAAACACACCACCAGGTCTGGAGGCTTAACTCTTATTTTTTACTGTTTTTAGTTGTGTTTTTATAGTAGCAAGCACAGTGGTTTACATCAAAGGATAAGAATTTTAAAGAAATACAATTTGAGGTGAAAACAGGATATTTTTTCTAAATATATTCTACTGATTAATCTATAGGCAGAGGGAAAACATGTTTTGATCATTCCTGTATGTCTAAAATAATATATGGTTATGTTTCTAATACATCTTATTTAAACTTTAACTGAACTCAGACTTCTAAGTTCCTTTGTTCTACATATAATGACTTTGTTTTGAACTCAGAAAGAAAGAAGTGTGGTTATTTTTCAGAAGTCAGGCTAACAGGTGTTATTTCATTGATCAAATATCAGATCTAAGGGGTCTCTACCATGAAGAACTTATATATATACAAATATATATAATATCTATAAATAGATATTATATATATATACATATATCCTAAACTACTTAAATGATAAAAGGAGTCCTTATCAATCACAAGAGGACATTTAAGGCTTTATCACTATAACAAGGAAAAGTTGAACAGCGGGCATAGCAAGAGCCAAAAGTTTAATTATTACTTACAATCCTAATGTCTAACTACAAAAACCTGTTATACTAGTATGTTTAAGAATTTGTTATTGAGCTCCTGACCTAGATTCCACAGAGTCAGTTTCATGCTTAATAACTAATGCATTAGACATAGTGGTCATATAGGCGGGAAACAAGGAAGTAGGAATATACAGAGACAGTGTTAGCCACTCCAGCACCATGTTTGTGTTACATCTCTCCTTAAAGGAGGAAAAATGCCTTGCTTTTCCCCTTATCTTGCGATGAGGATGCCTTGCTCACTCAATCATAAGGAAGATGTCACAGTCGGATTAGGCCCCAAGTTCCTTAATAAGACTCATATAGCACAAGAATTAATATAAAAAAATCAATAAATGGGATAGATTCAAACTAAAAATCTCTTCTCAGCAAAAGAAACAATCAGTGAGGTGAATAGAGAACCTACTAATTGGGAACAAATTTTTACCACATGCACATCAGATAGAGCACTAATCTCTAGAATATATAAAGAACTAAAAAATCTTAACACCAAAACAAACAAACAAACAAACAAATATCCCAATCAATAAATGGGCCAAGGAACTGAAAAGACACTTCTCAGAAGATATACAATCAATCAACAAATACTTGAAAAAATGTTCAACATCTCTGGCTATTAGAGAAATGCAAATCAAAAGGTGGTGCATGCCTGTAATCCCAGCACTTGGGAGTCTGAGACAGGAGGAACGAGAGTTCAAAGCCAGCCTCAGCAATGGCGAGGCACTTAGCAATTCAGTGAGACCCTGTCTCTAATAAAAATACAAAAAAGGGCTGGGGATGTGGCCCAGTGGTTGAGTGCCCCTGAGTTCAATCCCCAGTACCCCTCCCCCCATAAAAAAAGAACACAAACAACAATAAATGTTGGAGAGAATGTGGGTAAAAGGCACACTAATACATTGCTGGTGGGACTGCAAAATGGTGAAGTCCATATGGAAAGCAGTATGGAGATTCCTTGGAAAACTGGGAATGGAACCACCTTTTGACCCAGCTATCCCACTCCTCCGTCTATACCCAAAGGACTTAAAAACAGCATACCACAGGGACACAGCCACATCAATGTTTATAGCAGCACAATTCACGATAGCTAAACTGTGGAACCAAACTAGATGCCCTTCAGTTGATGAATAGATAAAGAAAATGTGGTATATATACACAATGAGTATTATTCAGCAATAAAATAGAATAAAATCATGGCTTTTGCAGGTAAATGGATAAGTTGGAGAATATAATGCTAAGTAAAGATAGCCAATACCAAAAAGCCAAATGCCAAATGTTTTCTCTGATATAAGGAGGCTGATTCACAGTGGGGTTGGGACGGGGAGCATAGGAGGAATAGAGGAACACTAGAATGGCCAATGGGGAGGGAGGGGCAGGGAGGGAGCAAAAGGGTGAAGAAAAAAAAAAAAGATGGTAGAATGATATGGATATCATTACCCTAAATGTATGTATGAAGACATGAATAGTGTGAATATTCTTTGTATACAACCAGAGATATGTAAAAAATGTGCTCTATAAGTATAATATGAAATGTAATGCATTCTGCTGTCATTTATAACAACATAGAATAAAAAAATAAAGTATGAAGTTAAAATTAAAAAGAAATAAGTTGCAGTGGCAGAGCAGCAAAGCTTATATTCAAAGCATAAAGTGGACCACTGTTCACACTCTCCCGACATGATGTTCAGCCTCACCTCGAGCCCCAAGGAATGGACCTGGACTAAGACCTCTGAAACTGGGAGCTCTCAAAAAACTTTTCCTCCTCTAAAATTGTTCTGGTCAGATCCTTTAGTCACAATAGCAAAAAAGCTGACTAAAACATCATGGCATAATGACCTTCTTTGTCTATTTTTGCAGCTTTTGATTAAAAGTCTGTTTTATCTGATGTAAGTATAGCTACCTCTCTCTCTCTCTCTCTCTCTCTCTCTCTCTCTCTCTTGATTTTTATTTGCATTTTAATATTCAGAATATCTTCTCTATCCCTTCACTCTCAGTCTATGTGTGTCTCCATTTCTTTGCTTCTTTTAGTGTTGTGGTAATTCCACGATTCTTTGTAATCCTTGTGACTTGCATTGGTGTCTAAGCATTTGAAGAAGCATCCCCTCTTTTGGCCTTTACAGATGTTTTTAGCAGAAATAGATCTTAGGTGAGCCTGAGACTCTGGATAGGTCACCTGATTAAGACCTCAGGCAGTCTGTGTTTAAACTGTTGAGTTCTCTAGTTAGACTTGACTTCTGCCTTGGATTTGAAGTCAAGGGAGACTGCTGGCTGGGCTCTGCTATCCAGTGAGACCATTTGCTGGCCTCTGCACTCATGCAGAACTCATTGGCTATGTTGCTGCCTACAGCAATTGCCGCTTGCAGCAACAATACCGCGGGAGAAAACTCGGAGGCAGACTGGAAATGAAAAAGTTCTTTTATTCTTCTTTCTTCTAACTTCTCTCTCCGGCTTCAACAACCTCTCCAACTCCAATCACTCCAACTCCAACCACCCTCTAACTAACCTCACCTGCTTAAATACATTTTGCCTTAACAAGGACAAGTGCTTACAGCTCGAGCTTACAGGTGCGTCACACAGTGTTCACAGGCATAAAAAGATTCTTAGATAAATGCATGAATATCAGGTGAAAATACTTGAACACTTTTATGGCTCTCAGCTAACCGCCATCTTAGCTATCCTCAATTAGGGCTCTTACATGGCTAGGCACTTAATTGTTAAGCAGGGTCAGAGGTGTATTCCCTAATAGAGAGTATAGATTTGGATTAAGCTGCAGACTAGGCTCCAAGGTTAGGCAGAATCACTGCTTGGAACAGAAGGATCCAGAAGCTAAGCAGCATAGACATGCATGGCTGTGACTTGCCTCCCAGACTGGGTGGAGTTTTTGGGTGGTCTCTGGTAGTGGACCTCATTGTCATTTGACTCTCAGGTCCTATGCTCTGCAGAAATGCATGGTAGGGGGCATCTCCCTGCCTGATCAGAGCCTTAGGGTGGGCTCTGAGCCTGAGCTAGGTGGTGTCTAGGGTTTCAGTATTGGTAGAACTTTCTGCTGTGCTTCTGAAAGTGGCCAGGTTGGCTTCACGGTAGGCTATGCTGTTGGCTGACTTCCCTGATCCAACATCACCTCTGGCAGGAACAGAGCTGCCTCTCAGATCTTCTTGTTTCTGGTTGTAAACGCTGACCTCATTCTTCCTTCCCACCTGACCCCAGGAGGTCCAGCCCTGCCATTACCCCCAGTATTTCCCTCAAGACAAAAGTGGGCCTCTCCAAAGCATCTCAGCATGCTGGTGGGAAAGCTGGATGTCTATTGAGGCTCCCTTTTCCCAACATAGAGCTGGTGGTCAAGGGAATCCTCTCTAGTGAGACCATTCTTCTTTCTATGAGGTTTTTTCTGTTTTGTTCTGTTTTTAAGTTCTTGGTTCATGCAGGTGCCCCAGTCTCATTCCCACATTTTGTGGTTTTCACAAACGCGTTCACTGTGGATAAGTTACACTTTTTTAAATGGGGACTGGGAGCTCCTGTTTTGTCATATTTTTTGTCTCTGCTTCTGAAAAGTTCCTAGCTTAGAGGGAAGCAAACACTTACACTAAGATAAATAGATAAATGCTATAGCAGAAATCCAGCCTAAGTGCTATAGGAATGGGGAGTAGAGGAGAGAATGACTACATGAGTCAGTAGAGCTGAGAAAGATTTCTGTAAAGACTGATTTTTCCCCTCCTCCCTCTCCCCAGTGGGATCAAACCCAGGGCCTCATGCATACTAAGCAAGTGCTCTACCACTAAGCTACATCCCCAACCCTTCAAAGGTGATTTTTCAGTTGAGGCAAGAAAAAATGAACAGAAAATGCCTCTATGTCTCCAGGCATTTTTTTCTACTTGGGTCAAATTCTTGTTATGTTAGTAAGCCAGTGTTCATATATATTCTTCTCTAAAACCAAAGCTACTCACTGAGAAAATAATAGGCATGAATATGTAGTTTGAGACATTTATGGGCATTTTTTAATCCTGAATTTTTTTATAAGAACATAGATAATTAAGAAATTGATCTATCATTGACCCTAGTTTATCTGGTAATAATTATGATTTTTTTTTCTGTTTAATTTTGCTCTTTCAAATAACAGGTTTATTTTTGCACAAAAGATTGGGCTTAACAACAAAATTGTTTAATTACAGGGATAGAAGTGACCTTAATATACAGTCTGTGCACCTTGACTTTAGGCCTGACTGCTCTTAATTACTACTAATTTAAAATTTTTCTTCTCTCAAAATAGTTTAGAATTTCCACAACTTCCCTTGGTAATCTGTCTTTTGTCATCCATTGTTCTAGATGTCACCTGTTATGTGAAACAAAGTGGTGTTTTAATGTACAATTACTAGTAAAAACAAACTGGCAACCCAAAAGACTAAGATGGGATTTCTCAAAAGCTTGAATTCCTCTTGAGTAGGAGCTTATCTGCACATGGTCTATGAACCAGTTTTAGCCCCCAGATATTTCACTCCATCTCTGAATGAGCAAAGTGCTTTTATCTCAGTATGATTTATCAAGGGATTACCAAGACACCCTACCATTTGATTTCTAGCCTGACCATCCATTGCTGTGATTAACTGAAAATTTCTCCTCTCAGCTTCATGGGAAAGGGGCAGAAGCAAGATAACAGGAAGAAAATATTTATTTTAGGAAAAGAAAGGAAGAAACTCACAGAAAAAAAAAGTTCTCTACCTTACCATCCTTGGATTTTATTGTTTATTTCTGAGGAACAAATGCCTTTTCCCACCTTCTATGCTTTCTTACCCTCTAAATTAGCCAAATAGATTTACTACTTACATTTGTGTAACTAACAGTGTTATATGGTTTTGTTAAAAGCACGTTTGCTGTTCACTAAGTATGGCTTTCATTTCAACTCCACTCTAATGACATTCTTACAATTTAGTTCTTGCTTTAATTCCTTTAAAAAAACTTTCCAGCTTCCCCCACCCACCCAAAAGGATTGGTTTTGGTATGCTAAATTTCATATGATTGAAATGTAGGATGAACTTTGAAGGTATCCAGAGGTACTTGGAAGTGTTTTCCCAAAGGAATTGGGCCACAGAAGGGGAGCAGAACAATATTGAACTTAAATTAGTACTGAAACTTTCCAGACCTTCCACTAGTTGTTTTAGTTATTACCAGTTCATTGACCTCTCAGAGTGGTATATAATAATTGTTTCACTGGAGGCAACTGAGTCACTAGTTTTATTTAAGTACTTTCCTAGAGGGCACAAAAGCAGATTTTTGTTTTTTTTCTCAAATGAAATATTATTTGCACATGACAGTTTAAGCATGGAGCAGAGGATTGGGGTGGTGGTGCAATATAATTGATATTAGGGATCACCAAGCCCCCATCAGCAGCACGACTGTCCCTACCACCTTCAAACTCTATCCATCTTTAGCCTGACCATTTCTTGGGAGACTTGAAGCCAGAGCTTCTCCCTGAGACCCAGAGAATCTCCAGGAAGGAAGGACAGAAGGAAGTGGAAAGACCTCAAAAAATCACCATTGTAGGGTTGGGGATGTAGCTTAGTGGTAGAGCACTTGCCTAGTATAAGATGATGGATATGTTAATTTACTTGACTGTAGTAATCATTTTAATAATATATATATATATCAAACAATGTGTTGTATCCTTTGATACAAAAAATAAAAATCTACATTATTTGTATTTTTGTGATTTTTGCCTTGAATCAGAAAAAGCTTCTTGTTATGTCCCTTGGGAATCATTAATGTATGTAGCAGCAGATGAAGCCTATCAAATTAACCCTAAGTATTTCAGATTTGATTTATTTTGAAAACACTTTCTTCTTTCTTACATATTACTCCCACTGTTCATAATTATGGACCAGGTGGAGTTTTGGACTATTATCTACATGCATATGGCATTATCCATTTTCCCTATGCAGTTATGGAGTATTATCATGTGCAGAAAGTTAGTGATTTTATACTGCCAGAATATTAGGAACTCCGTGACAATGGTAAGAAAGATAAATGGTCAGGTGCAGCGGCCATGCCAGGAACACATGCTGCCCTGTAAATACATTTCCATGCAGCTCTGGGCATGTTCTTCAACACTACCTCCAAATCCTATGGAACTCCCAAGTGTGATGAAGAAACTCCTTCTTTCAGACTCCTCTGAATGTATACTGCCTTTACCTAATTAAGACATAGTTCTTTGAGAAAGCTACATTTTTTTTCTACAGGCTCTCAGGTAGAGGTTATGTATCTCCATCTGGGATAGAAGGAGAGACCTATGTCTTTATTCCCCAAGTGCAATTTCCAGGCCCTGTTTGCTACACCTTTGCATAAAAACTGTTTGAAACTATCTTCCAAGAGTTCGGGAGCACCCCTCCTTTCTTGTTTTTTTTTTTTTTTTTTTTTTTTCTCTATTTCTTTTCAGACTCTTTCTCATAAGATCATTTCTTCACTATCCTTTCAAACACGACATTACTTGTTTTGGCCTCAGAGCCTACTTTTTCTTACTTTATATTTTTTTCCCTGAAAATTCTTACCCAACTCCACAGTGTCAATTACCATCTACTTGTTATTTGAGAGTTTGCTCAAACTCAGGCCCTTATGCCTTCCTGCTTACCCTCCCCCTTCACATCCCACAAGTCCCTCAAATTTACACATTCATCATTAAATCTATTTTCTTTTCCCCAAACCTGTGTTTTCTATTTCAGAAAATGCACCATCATCTACCTACTCAATTTTAAAACCTAAAATTCACTTTCACTCTTATTTTGTCTTTTACCTTCTCTAGTCCCCAGAGCCAAAGTCTCATTTTTCCTCAAAGTCAGTCAAATTTATTTTCTAAACATCTCTAGAAATCTACCATTTTTTTCTAATCTGACCAAAACTACTGTGCAAGTCACCATCATCTCTTGCCTGCATAACTGGAACTCTAGACCCACCCCCTAAGGAATTTTTCAACTCTGAAGAACATTCTTTCTAAAACTCAATCTAATTACAACATCCCCAGGCCTAAAACTCTCTAATAACTTCCAGTACCCTGACCCGTAATCATGGTGGCAAGGTCCTTCATGGTCTGGTGTCTGCTTAGCTCTGCTAATACTAGTGTTAGTATTACTCTGCTAATACTCTCAAGGTGTTAAGGAAGCCACACTCTCTTAAGACCCTAGGCCTTTCCATATGTCACTCCCTTGTTTGAAATACTTTATACCACATACATAGGCCAGCTACTGCACACCAACATTTTTCCTGGATCATTTTTTCTCCTATTTCAGACCTCAGCTTGGTATCTCATCCTATAGGAAATTTTCCCTAATGCCTCCACTCAATATTAGCGTAAGAACATTTCTCTTGTGCACTCATAGCTTACTATCCTACCACACAAAACAGTAATTCTTTACTTAATTATCTATCTCCCCATAAAACTGTAAATTCCCAAAGACATGGATTCCAGTGTTTTAATTAACCACCACATCTCTGGGTACTTGACCAATTCTTAATAGACACTCAAATATATTTTTGAATAAGTAATTTATTTGATGATTGTCTTGGATTTCAATCATTAATTAGTAGATATATAACATGGATCCAAAGAGGAAATAGTACATTCGAAGCAAAAAAAATTCAGGAACAGCTGACTCACAAAGGGACTATGTACAGAAACAGGATATAAGAAAAAATACTAGTAATGGGAGAGTAACTAAAGCTGGTACTACCCACAGGATAGAGGCAGTTACAAAACAAAGGGAGAGAGTTAGGTAAGATCAGACACATGAAAGGAGCACTGGCCTTTGTTAAGCAACACAGTCAGCTCAAGGGCACTCTACTGGTCATGTTCAAACACAGAATCAGAAACAGTAGGAGCTATGTGTTAAGAGAGCAATTGGCTTATATGATTATAAGAGCTGATTAAATAAGTCCAAAATCTGTCTGGAAGGCCACCATCAGGAAGGGCAAGCTGAAACTCTCAGGCACAGTGTGAAGCAATTTTCCACAGTTGGAATTTGTTCTTCTCTCAGGTGTGCTCTTCGGACCTTTCAAATGACTGAGTCAGATATACCCAAATTAGCTAAAATAATATTCCTCAAAGTAAATTGACTATGGACCTTAATCATATTTATAAAACATTTTCAGAGCAAGAGTTAGATTACTGTTTGATGAATGTGGAAGACTATGATCTAGCCACATTGACACATAAAACCAACCAGGTCAGCTACCTTGAAGAAGTGAGCCAGGGAATATACATCCTGACTTCACTCTTTTCTTTCCATCTTACCCCTATTTAGGACTCTCCCTTGACTGAGCCCAACCAGTAGTCAGAGGCAGAGAGGCCCTTGATAAAATCCTTACAGGAACTGAAATCCATGGAGTGTCTGGAGTATAGGGAACATAGATAGAACCAAGCTCCAGACCACAGTCTGTGGGGTACAGGTGAGAATTCTCAAAAACATAAATGAGGATTCAAACTGTACACTTTTGAAGAAGCTCCTTGAAGAGGAGTCCCCAAATTAGGAAAGAGTGTGTAGTAGTCAGTTTTACATTACTACAACAAAACACTGAGCTAACTTTATAAAGACAAAAGGTTTATTTTGCTCACAATATTTTGAGGTTCAAAGTCCAATATCAGGTGACCCCATTGGTTTGGCCTCTGGTATGAATGGTGGCACATCATGATGGTAGCACATGCAGAAGAAGATGGTCCCATCTTAAGCAGGAACAGAGAAAGATTGAGTGAGCCAGGTTTACTCCTTTTATGACAACTCTCTCTCAAGGATTACCAAAGATGTCACACGAGAAATATTTCACACCCTTTGTTGATCCAAGATGCAAAGAAAAGACCACCAACTCCAATTTTAAATTAAAGAAAGCTTATATTGTAGACACACAGAGAGAGCTGGCCAGTGGCTGCCCCTCCCAAACACTGGGCTCGAGATAAGCCCCGCTCTCAGGGAAGACAAGATTTTTATAGTTCAAAGAGTTACAAAAGATCTTGGGAACTTACAGCTAACAAGGTCAGACATATGCAATTCAAGAGCAAGTAGCAAACTAATAATCTACATGGCATTGCATTCCAAGGAAGGGAGTGTAGTCAAAACCCACATCAAAAGTTTATGAGGCACCGTTAGTTTTAGAGAGAGAGAGAGAGTTGTTATCTGGTCACGGAAAGCCAGGCCTGAGTGAGCTCATGGCCTGGGCATGAATGCCAAACAATTTTAAAACATCAAAATAAGTTCAGGCCAAATAGGAATCCTAGAATTTCATAGAAAACTGAAGTGGGCTTTT